>JANHGB010063354.1:0-11513 GCA_026283785.1 Coracopsis vasa | reverse complement strand
AATCAGTCCAGGAACTCCCCTTGTCACTCACTTTCTTCCATTAGCAGGACATCAGGCGAAGAAATAAGGCTAATGTAATGATGTTAGTAGTTCCTGGGGTTGGCTCATATGTCTACACATAGGTAGCAATTGCTCTCTGAAATGCTCTTGATTCTTTGCTCGGGCTCCAGTAGTTTTCCCAAGGACCCTATGTCATGGCTGCTGGCCTCACAGAAGGAGCTCAGATAATCCTGGGGCATCTCACATGCCTGAGTGCTCACAATTGAATTGAGCCCCCAAGGCCTTAGCGTCTAGATTTTGCATTCAGAGGAACCATCACATGAGGACAGCAAAGAGATTGAAGCTGTTAATTCTCTGGATGTCTTAGAGAAATAAACCCCTTAAATGTCATTAAATGTACTGAAGAATAGGAGAAGCAAGGCTATTTCCTCACATTCAGAGGGGGTTTTGATATTCTTTGTTTCTAAATTAATTCCGAAAAGCAACAATAAGAATGCAGACTGATGCCAGTCCCTGGTGGTGGGATTACGAGCAAATCAGATGAGGTCATAGGAAAGGGGTCTTTTGTGAATTGCTATGAAGCATTAATTTTTAAAGAACCTCAGTAACAGCTTTTGTAGTTGTTGCTCTGTTTGCTTTGATAATTATGGAAAGTAAAGCCTGAATGTTATGGATGCTGAATGGTGAGCCTGCCTGGTTTCTCCTGAAGAAACATGTAAGTAGGACTGAATGGGATGAGATTATTCAGTGACTTCAAGAGCACTGAAAAGATATCTGTTCTGTGATGGTTTGCCCCAGACAATACAAGGAAGTGCAGAATTTTTTAAGAAGAAATGTTAATTGAATAGGTCAGATCATCATCTTGTGTTCTGATCTGAACTTTGGGATACGCTACTTATTTCAATAAATTCACACCTGGTAAGCTCAGCTCATCTAGCATGCAGTCATTTCATTCTTTTATTTCTGGAAGCAACTATTTGAAGCACATTACAGTGACATTTACGTTTGCATTATGGTTTATTTTTCCCAGATTTCTTGAGGTTGAGAATAAGCAGCTGCAGGATCAGCTTCGAGAGGTCCGAGACGAGAACTGCAGACTGTACAAACTGTTGACAGATAAAGATTTTGAAATAAAGCAACTCCAGAAAAAAATACAGGAGGACAGATTGGCTTTAACAGGTAAATGCAGTAACTTTGTGTTCTTACTGTGTTAGTTTGCTTGATGCTGATTACAGTAGAGATAGGGTAAGAGATTCATTGTGAGCTCCTGGCAGTGAAATATTAATGATGTGGCATATCTTTACCTGCTTTATGCTAAAAAGGAGTGTATGAGTCATATTGTGGTTACCTCTGTAGCACACCTGTAATGAGTTTCTGCTAGGAAGAATCAAAATTCAGGTTTCAGGTGAGAGAGGCTTGTTCTCTGTTGAGCTTGCAGGAATTTGCACTAGCACTGAAACCACTTGGCTCTGACCTATGAAAATACTTAGACACCTGACTATAGATTTAGACAATGCTTAGAATTGCTACCTAAACTTGACAAGGATCCCAACTGACACTGTTTTATATTTGCTGAGTTTACAAAGCATCTCACTCACATAAGGAGTCTCATGGCTTTGTTTTCAGAGGGAAGTTCCTCACAATGGTTTTACATGATAGCGCTTACACATGGAACAGCATGTATGCTTAAAGATCTGTGCCTTCCTCTCTCCTTCAGTTTCACAATCTACAAAATATGAACACTACTGCTACTACTCCCTGTCTTACGGAGCTATTGAAAGGACCAAATGACTTCTGGTAGTCAGGTCAGATTTAAGGTGCAGAATATTGTTATTGATAATTAGATGGCCCTTAAAAGAAGTATCAGGCCCTTTTGGGGTACACAGCGATCTCTGTTCCTCACAGATCTTCTGCAAACTTCCTGTTATTGGCACAAACCCACTTACAATTCATAGACATCTTATTTTGGAAAACGTCCTGTCAATATCAAAGAGCAGTGTTGCAGCTTTCTTGGCTTTGTGGTGCTAAATTCTTTATTCAGGCTCCTTTTGTTTGCATAAATAGGGCACATGCAGGATGCCGGCTGAATGCTAAGTCTGGCTTTGAAAGTCTAAGTCCTTTGAAACTTGGACTGTGCAGGCTGCATTTCCTCCACTGGGTGCCACTGTTGGTTAGGACAGCAGAGATGACCGGACTAGCAGAGAAGGGGGAAACCAGCAATAAGCAAACTTAAATAACATTTAAATTACACCTTAATTCTTAAAAACTGCCAGTGGCTTGCATGTAGGAGAAATGATGAGCTATTACTGGGTCAGGACTAGGAACCAGATGTGCTGTTGCAGCTTCTCTGGCTGACTCGTATGCCAGCTTGCGGCAGTTTGCCCCATGCTTCTGTCTTTCCTGTCTGCAATGTGGCAAAAGACTTGTCCGCATTGCTTGAGAATTAAAAGCTTTGATTAAATGTGTGCAGTGCATTTGATAACCATCACATGGAAGCACCAGCCTGGCTTTTGTTTAGTTTATTACTTAGTGATCAGTTGCAGCCTTTATCATGAAAACTAAGGAAAAAGCAGCTTCTAGATAAGAAGGGAAAAACAAATCAGATAAAGGAATAAGAACAGTGGATATGCTTTTAAAAATAATAAATTTATGTTCTCTACACGGTTTTTAAATAGTGATATAGGGGCATATTCTGCTCTCAGCTGTATTCTGCATACCCCCTTTAAAGTCTCTAGGGGTTTTATGGGACTCAGAATTCACTTAAAAGTGATCTGTTGTCCTTGCATCTCACCTCAGGTCTTGAACATAATCTTCACAATGTCAGCAGAAAAGTTAATCCTTCAGAGCACTGAAGGAGGATGAAGGAGTTAAAAAGAATGACAACAGCTGAGTTCAGTCTTCATATATCCCACCAATGATTTGTTATTGTAGGCTCATATTCATTGCTGAGCTAGAGGTTTCCATGGACATAGTACGTAATTATATTGATTTTACGTTCGTGTGAAAACTTTTCTTCACCTGTGTGATGTGTGTCACTTAACAAAAGCCAAGAGACACACAAGCCAGTCCTGGGGATTGCTGTATTCATGACACTAATAAAACCCTCTCTGATGAGGAGGTGAATGAAGTATCTGTTTAAAAGAGCAATTAAGAGAGTAATACAATAAGACTCCATGTATAATCTCAAGGGACATATAAATAGGCACAATGAAATTTCTTGAACGTTTTCCAGGACACAACTGTAATAGTGTGCCTGACCTTTTAGGACAGATGTCTAAAAAAGTTCACACCTCTGTTTCAGCAACTCCTCCAGTAGTAAACAACCAGCATAAAATAGTGTATTGTCTTTTCCTATACTACTCCACAAAATCCTGTTCATAACTATCCTTCACAGCAGTGAGCAGGAAACATTTCTACCCTTTCTATGTAGTAACGTTGCTATGACCAGTGTTGTGGCCTTCTGACATGTAGCTGTTGCCGAAGTGTGAATTGTGGCTTTGCTAGCCGCAACGTGATGCTGACTCAAAGGACCAAGCAATCCAGCTGGAATCACTGGCACCTCTTTTCCTTCTCTTGTTCATTTAAGTGCCTGGCACTGCTCTGAGAGAAATGGATTAGAAAATAAAAGTACATTGTGCACTGGACAGAGAACAAAAGCATCATCTATTCTGAATCTTCCCTGTAAGATATGTCCTTTGCTTTTATGTATACTTTTCAGGGGCGTCTGGTTTAGCTGGAGATGTTGCAGCTACTAAAATAGTTGAATTAGCCAAAAAGAATCGTGAGATAACTGCTGAGGCTGAGACTGAAAAAGCCAAAGTGAAGCAACTGAATAACAAAGTCAAAGAGCTGGAAAGAGAAGTGAGACATTTTTCTTGTTCTTTTTTTGCACGGTAAAACATAGAAATCTAGCTTTTGGGATAGAGGACCTGTAGAAACTGAGTTAAATTCATGTTCCCGTTTTGTATTTGCTTTTACATCCATGCTTGCTTTGAGTTCTTGTAAGTTCTATCCATAATAGGAGAAAGGGATGTGTGCCCTGAGCTATGTTTTCACCTTTGCAGAAAGGAGGTGCTAGGAAATCTCCTAAATCCATAAGTTTCGATGACCCAAGAATATATGAAATAGTGATTAGGAATGTGTATTTGCCGCACAGAGGCTTCTCTAGCACTATGGGAATGATATTTTTCTGATTTTATTTTTTTGTGAGGAGAAGCAAATTTCCTACCAGTATGTCTTACATTCCCACCTCATTAATGCCAGCCGTGAACTGGTATTCTATTCTTCTAAGCTGTATTTATCCATGTAATGAAAGCTACTTTCTAACATAAGTACTCCCAGAACTGAGACAGTAACAAACTAGATCATGTAAAACACCAAATCTTCATTCAGGGAAACTCATTTTTCTGGTTTAGTATGAATTTTTCATATGTGCTAATGTATCACAGGAATAATTTTACTCAGGTGACTGCTAAAATGAAAATTAGAGACCCTAATGGCAGTGTTTACTTTGTTCATTGGCTACTACTCCTCTTCCTTACACAATACTGGTAAAATTTTTGGTAATTTTTAGTCCTTGTTTTCTGCACTTTGCTTCCTTAGAAGCATAATTTAAATGGATCAATAATGTTTATCATGCTGACAAATGTATTCTGACTTCATCTTTCATAATCAATCATCACAAATCATGCATTTATCTGAATTGTACCCCAATTACCTGAAAGTTGAAGAAATGGTAGATTAAAACTTCGAGAACACCTGCATAAATCCAGAATGTTCTGGTCAAAAGCTGGCTAAGAAATGTCAGGTGTAGCTGGGGACCTACAAAATTACACAAGGGGAGCAAACCATAAATAATTTCAAGAAAAATCAAGTTAGTTATAATCCCCTACTTGCAGAAGTGTAATGATCATTTTTCAAACAGAAACTTAAAGTATTGTCAGATATTGACCCGAACGAAAGGACCACAGATGTTTCAGGAAAGGAAATCAAACTGAAAGCCAACAGAAATTTTCCAGAAACAATAATTGCTGGTCAGAGCAGAGATGGACGTGTTAAATGTGAACTAATCTGCTCTTACACACCAACACCATCAAAATCAAAACTAAACACAGCAATCTGTCTCATCTGAGATAAAAATAACTGCAGCATGAACCCCACTGAAACCATGCCCTGGTCAATGTTCTACATTTTCTCACAACCTCATTTGGAGTGGCTTTTCTCTAAACTAATGGTGACTTGTCTGAGTTTGTGGATTGTACTTGTTCAGTAGAACTATAGGAAGATAAGGGGGCTGACAAGAAAACTGAAGGGGAACTTTTTACAAGGGCATGTAAGGATGGGATAAGGGGTAATGGCTTTAAACTGACAGTTGCAAGATTTAGATTACGTATTAGGAAGAAGTTCTTCCCTGTGAGGGTGGTGAGGCACTGGCACCAGGTGCCCAGAGAAGCTGTGGCTGCCCCATCACTGGCATTGTTCAAGGCCAGGTTGGATGGGGCTTTGAGCAACCTGGTCTGGTGGAAGGTGTCCCTGCCCATGGCAGGATGAGCTGGATGAGCTGGATGAGCTTTAAAGTCCCTTCCAACCCAAACCATTCCGTGAAAGAGAAGAGCTGTCACAGACGGAAACCTACAGTGATTCATATCTCTTTAGTAGCTCTTAAGCTAAGCTGGATCACTGTCTAGACACACTCACCTTTTTCTATTGATTGTAGAAAAAGCCAGGACAACTAAAGTGCCATTCAGTTGCCCATGCATAAGTGTGAAAGTACAATCTGAGATGCCACTTAAACCTCTCAGACACCCCTGCAGGGCTGTTGGACGTGACAGGACTGGCAGTGCTGGTGAAGTGGCTGAAGGCCTGCTGGGTACCCTCAGATGCCTCAAATGGAACTAGGCAGCTGTGGATGGGCAACAAAACCAAGTCTGCAGCCAGTTCATGCACTTGATGTAATGTAGGAGTCTACTGTAGAGTGGGCTGAAGACTTACCTGATTGTGTTGGCCAGACTCCATTCTTTATAAAGATTCCCACACTGAAAACAAGGAACATGTTAATTTCTGATTTGAATCTCATTCCCTATGCTGACTTCTAGATGCTTTAAACCCTGCAAAATGAATTGTGGTGACACAACTGCATCACAATATGTACTTTCAAGGGTTATTTTACATAATTGTTAACTCTTTGCTTGTATGAAAACTGAAAAATAAGTAAATCGAAAGTGGTTTAACATGACTCTGTTCCCACAAACAAAATGGAAGATGTGGCCATCAAGCAATCACTTAACAAAGGGTGGTACATGTAAACAAGTACTGCAGACAGATGTTTGCAGAAAACTGCCTTAAAATTTAACCTAGCAGCTGCCAATGCTAGCTGAAATTTCTTATTCTCAGTGCATTGACTAAAAGAATTTATGAACTCTATAGAAGGGGTGGCCTAACTATTGATTTATGTGCAAAGAAGGGGCGACATTAGAGCTGGTTCCGAGTTACACTCTGGGTTTCACCAGATAATCATTTTAATGAAGAAGCTATTCGTTAGTGCCTTTTTTCACTCGGGCAAATAATCAAGATTTTCCTCCCACCTTAAAGAATGAAGTCTCAGCCCTTTAAAGCAATATTTCCTGGCTCCAAATTACAACACTCCTGTCCAGTAAAAAGTTTTTGCAACCTCAACATAAGACATGGTTCAGATGAGGAGTGGCTTTATGTCTGCCTGCCTTTGCTGTGGCAAGCAATAGGATATATATTCTTCTACCTTAGAGCTACCAGCTAAAGAGGAATGGCCTTAACACCATTGCTAAATGTCAGCTGTATGGTGATAGATAGTCATTCTTTCTTTCACATTCCCTTGGTGAGTAAGCCTATGTGTTTTTTATTAAATATCCTGTACTGTAGTGGATTTACATTTATGTATATAAACACTTATTTTATGAACCTATGGTAATAAAATCCCCCCAAAGTCTCCATACTTCATACTTGATAACTGATCCTGTCTCAGCAAGTCAGAGACGTTTTCACTGAATTTATTCCACAGTAAAGTAACATATGTTACTTCAGGAAGTATTTCAGGGAAAAAAATGCTTTCCTACTGATTGTGTTTAAAAACAAGGGAAAATGAAGTTGTTGTTTGGTTGGTTGTTTTTTTTTTTTTCTAGAGTAAATAAACATCCAGTTTATACTTTTTTTGCTAATTAAGATTTCATGGAAGCTCTTCACTGTATTCATTCTATAATAACAGTGCATTTTCTTTACAGTTACAGACAGCCATAGAAAAAATACATTGTCTTGGTGGTGATGATGCAGGAATCAAGCAATCAACTCTGAAGATGATAGAAGGAAATTTGGTATGAGTTGTAACTGAAGAGAGGAAATCAGAAGCTGATACTTAGTTCTCTCCTATTGTGCAATCCTTTTCCTATGACAAGAATATATCCCTGTCACTAGTTTGTGGCCAAATTGTTCTATTTGTATCGCCTCTATACCCTCAAAATTAGGGAAGGCATGGGTCTGGAAAAAGAAGATTCTGTGATCCTGAGGGGTCTGTGGATCTTAATCACTTCAGGTTTTCCTTGAGGACTGTCTTCTTACCAAGTACATTCTTCTCTTCAAAGGCTGAAAGTCCAGAGGTGAAAGCATTGCAAGAAAAATTAACTGCTGCCAACTTTAAAGTGACGGAATATCGTAATCAACTCCAGTCTGCAAAGCAGGAACTGAAGATGACCCAAAAGGTACTTTTGCACCATGCAGTCTGTGTCTGGGATCCTGTGCAAGAGGTATATTCTTGTGAAATCAGGAGGCTTCTTTTCTTTTGAGCTTTGATGAGCTTCCATGAAATATTCCAATGAACTGTAAAGAGATAAAGAAAGACAGGGGTGTAGTGGTTGCATTGGAAAGATATACACATGGACACACAGATTTCATGCTCTGACGCCATAGCTGGAAGACTGTCTGTTATTTCTACTGCTGTGATAGGTACAGGTTCTCCAAGGTTTGAAAGTCCCAGTTGAGCAGAATAGGTTCAAAGCATATGTTCAGGCACATTCCTCCTTTCCAAAACATTTAATTATGTATTTACTTTAAATGTAGGCTTCAGTCCCATGGAAATCAATGGGATTAAAGACCGTGCTTGAACTAAAGTACAGTTTGTTGGAGTGACAACCGGAGTAACCTTTTTGATTCATGGTGGATTTTAAAGTGTTACTATGTGCCCTGTTTCCTTTAGTTTTGTTACTTTGCATAAGAGACCTGCAATGCAGATCAGAGTAGAAATATGGTCCTAAAAATAGAATTCTGCTGACCTTTTTATAAATAATTTAAATGCTCTTCATACTAACTTTAGCTCTGGTTAATGTGGCTGTGTTGAAATTGTGCAAGAGAGATTGGCTCAATTCCTAATTTGCAAGGGTGTATATTAGGCCAATACTCTGTTCCTGTTTAGTTCTGGTTAAGTATTTATTATATCAAAAATAATTACATATATTGACAGCTGTTAGTACTGGTTAGTAAACCTTGGTGATGAATTAGAAATCTTTTTTACAAAAGTAGCAGTCTTTGCCACAGAGCTATACAGCTAGAGAGTAAAATTTCACACTCTCCATAGGCAGGCAGGAAAACACAGATTCACATTTTTTATAAAAGCAAAGAATAATACTCAAATGTATCAAAATACTGAAATACCCACCTCAACAAGTAAAACCGTTCATGTTAGCCAAACTTCTCCTACCCACCAACAATATGTATTGAAATAATGATCTGGAAGAGTTTACATCACATGAGATGCTGAGTATCGGATGCAGACTACTCTGTATAGATTGTGTTTTGTATTTATTGCTAGAGTAAGCAGCTTTTCCACGCCTCTCCCCAACATGTATTAAAGCCTAGCCTTCTTGTTTATGTTAATTCTTTTTTCATAGCTTTTAGCAAATGAAGTTGGTGAAGATGTGAATATTCAAAGTCTCTTGACCAATTCTGGCAGCTGGCGTGGACGAGCCCAGCAAATTCTTGTTCTCCAAAGCAAGGTGAGTTAAGACCCTGCATGGTGCCATGTAAGCTGAGTACCGGGGTGCTCTTTCTAAGTACAGATATTACATCAGTTTAAGGTAAAGATACTGTTAGTTCT
Organism: Coracopsis vasa; assembly: GCA_026283785.1. Classification (NCBI taxonomy): domain Eukaryota; kingdom Metazoa; phylum Chordata; class Aves; order Psittaciformes; family Psittacidae; genus Coracopsis; species Coracopsis vasa. Next base: position 2,392 of record JANHGB010063354.1, on the reverse strand, counting down.
TTATTACATAACTCCTAACATCTATACTTGCTTATAAGATATGTCCCAGTACAGTGTTTACTGCAACTACACGGCAGTTTTCTATGTTGAAGAAAGCAACTGTTAGAATAAAACATTTTATGGTAACTTTTGTAATAGTTTTTAGGTATGTTTTTATGTGTCTGCACATTCCTCTGTGTGTGTGGTGGCAGGGATGTTATATTTTAAATATGTGTTGATGTGTGCAGGGTCTTTCAGAGTTCCTGCAAATTATATTAATTAGTCTGGTGCAAATATGCAATCTTCAGTATTTAAGTGTGAATCTTTTTCATCTGTGTCAAAGGAGGGAGTTCAGTGACCTTGAGATCTCTGGCAGTTAAAATCCCAGGATATTGTAAAGGTGCCTCTCTTCACTGAGTAGAGAAGGAGCCCTGTTCATTGTCTGTGCTCTGACTTAGACACCTTCGTTCAGTGCCTAAAGTCAGATAGGAAGAATTGAGGTCAGATAAGATTTTCAAGTTGTTCCCCCAGGAACTTCAGTAAAATCTTTAATTCTTGAATCTCCTGAAGGGCACAGCCTAGCTGAAATATCAGCTCCAAATAGGGAGGCAATTTTTTTCTGTTGTTTAATTCTATGCCAACAAACTGATTTTGCACTCTGACTGAAATTGTTAATCTGTAATTTCCATGGAGGAAATTACATTTTCCTTCCATTAAGGCCCCCTTACTAGGATTCATCTGAAGACCGTAAGTACTGTACTCTAATGTAGAAATTTCTTTCTGAGCCAGTGTCCTCAAGCCCCTTCAGTAGTCAGTGGTGATCTTGTAAATACAGTCACCTGATCAAAAGTGATGTAGGTGCATCTTATCTTAGAAGACACCTCCAGAACAAGGCAGAGGAACTGTGCTGTAGCACTGCCCATTTCCTTCTACTGACTGTAAAAAAGATCTATAGTAAATAGCTGAGATGCAGGGGCTTAGTTCACTTGACTGCACATAGGTGGTTAATGCCAGCTGAGATGCCACAGGGTGTCTCTCTGGCTTCTGGTCATCTCTCCAGAGGAGTATGGATGTCTTGTAGATCCTGCATCATGTATGTCTCCAGTATCCCAGGGCATCTAAAACAGTGCTAGGTACCCATGTTCAGCCTAGTGATCTGTGTCTTTGATTGTGGACATCCTGGATGGTGATTCTCCTAAAGACCAAGATGCTTAAATGTAGATGGGTGAGTGGGTGTTTGCCCTTTTAGAGGAGATCTAAGGTATTATTCTGTTGTGCACATGTGTGTTTAGTGGCATTCAAGATGCTTTGGAGTTATCTGCCTGGCCTCCACGTGTGCTACCAATAAAGCACACATCTTCTATGTGTCCTGAGTCTCTTGTAGGTCTGGTGTTACATCTCCTCCCTGCACAGATGCCCTATATGTCTGCATGTTTGTTAGCAGGTAACAAATTTAAATTTGAAAGAGCAGCCACTGCTCTGTGTTAGTTAACCATGATAATGTCAAGAAGTAATATGATGCTACTCTGAGCTCCCTTTGGTTATGTTCTCTTTGGTGCTGGACCACTGTACTCCTGAAAAAGGCTCTAGATGTGTTGTGATTATTGCCCCCTAGGTTCGAGAGCTGGAGAATCAGTTGGGTCAAAGCAAGACCAGAAAATCACTGAGCAAGGTTGATGAGGAATTGCTGGCACTTATTGATCCAAGGAAGTTATCAGCCCAAGAGAAGAACTTGCTGAAGATTCGGAGCTTAGAAAAAGAAAAGAAAGAAACTTTGGAGGTAAAACACTGTGAGTTGAGAGTGTCCTGTTTAGGTGTATAGTGTGTAATAACTTGCCTTACCTTACCTTCAAGGTGTATGTTATACCCCACCCAGAGATCATTTCAGAAACCCACCTGGTTTTTGATGTACTGGAGGAAATTCTGCCATACTTCACAGACTGCACAAAAGGCTTCCACACTTGATGTCTGTATTGTAGTCTTGCGTGGACAGGATTGTACATGCCTCTGCAGTACAAGATTTGGTCTTCACCTCTGCTTCTGTCTTTAGCTTGGGGGCCCCAGCATAGGAAGGATATGGGCCTGTTGGATTGAGTCCAGAGGAGGCCATAAAGATGATTAGGTGCCTGGAGCATCTTTCCTATGGAGACAGGCTGAGAGAGCTGGGCTTGTTCAGCCTGGAGAAGGCTCTAGAGAGACCTTAGAGCAGTTTCCAGTGCATAAAGGGATGACAAGAAAGGTGAAGAGAGGCTTTTGACAAGGGCATGTAGGGACAGGACAAGGGGGAATGGCTTTAAACTGACAGAGGAGAGGTTTAGAATGGTTATTAGGAATAAATTATTTACTGTGAGGGTGGTGAGACACTGGCACAGGTTGGGCCAAAGAGCTGTGGCTGCCCCATCCTTGGTAGCGT
>JANHGB010063350.1:0-13280 GCA_026283785.1 Coracopsis vasa | reverse complement strand
CAGTAAAGACCTTCCTCCTTATATCCAATCTAAACTTCCCCTGTTTAAGTTTGAACCTATTATCCCTTGTCCTATCACTACAGTCCCTAATGAAGAGGCCATCCCTAGCATCCTTGTAGGTCCCCTTCAGATACTGGAAGGCTGCTAGGAGGTCTCCATGCAGCCTTCTCTTCTCCAGGCTGAACAGCTCCGACTTTCTCAACCTGTCTTCATATGGGAGGTGGTCGAGTCCCCTGATCATCCTCGTGGCCCTCCTCTGGACTTGTTCCAAAAGTTCCATGTCCTTTTTATGTTGAGGACACCAGAACTATACACAATACTCCAAGTGAGGTCTCACGAGAGCAGAGCAGAGGGGCAGGATCACCTCTGACCTGCTGGTCACGCACCTTTTGATGCAGCCCAAGATACGGTTGGCTTTCTGGGCTGCAAGCACACACTGCTGGCTCATGTTTATTTTCTCATCAACCAACACCCCTAAGTCCTTCTCCACAGGGCTGCTCTGAATCTCTTCTCTGGCCAAACTGTATCTGTGCCTGGGATTGCTCCGACAATATACTAATTGCTGACGATAAAGAGGAAATATTTACTTGAGTGAGATTTACTTGATTGATTGTTTTACTGAAAGGACTCTGGAGGTTTTAGATTCTTTTATTTTTCTTTCTCCCATTAATTCTGCTCAGTTTGATGTGGCATTATTAAGTGTATAAAGGTGTTATGACTAAATGCCTGTTCAGCCCCCGAGCTCTGTTGGAGCTAGTCCTGATATTTTGTCCATAAGTTATCATATAGTAAAATCCATTAGTTAAGATTTTATGTAAAAATGTCTATATTTCTAATGTAGTTCAATAGCAGAACTAGTTCCCCAGCTATGATACTCATTGATTCAGGTGATGGCGTAAGAAGATATTGTGTCTCATCAATTCCACCTACTAGCACACATCCCCTCTTCTCTTACACTTGGATTACAAACTCCTTGGGACAAAAGACATATTTTGCCCCCTGGATTTCTACCATCCTTAGTACAGTGTCACACTGGTTTTCTTTTGCAATTGTAAACAGAAAAAAAAAGAAAAAAATAAAAAAAAAAAATTATAAAGCTACCATGGTCTTGAGGATAGAAAGCCAAGAAATGCTGTTGTGAGGGGAAGTCAAGCTTACTTCAAGGTAAACTTTTTGCAAGCCAAGCACTGGGGGTTAGTTTGATAAAATGGAAAACAATTTTAACTCTTTGTTCTATAACAAATGTTTTGTGTTTAAAAGTTAGAATGCTCAACCAGCAGGAATGATCTCTTACTGTGTTATTCAACAACAAAAAATGTGATGAGGAAGTAGAGTGTAACTCAGACATGCATGACTAAAGTGGATTCTATGGTGCTCTATTAGCCACTTACAGTCCCTAGGCCTACAGTGAAGAGAATAGGATTCACAGCCCATACTCTCTGTTCACAAAGATGATTGCTTTTATAAAATGATTTTATAATTTAAAATGTAGAAATCCATTGTTGACACATTTTTAGCTGCTAAGGACTGACATAATTAGTAGGTTATAGATTCAGTCAGAAAGGAACTGAACCCACGTATCATTCCTTGTAGGAAATGACATGAACTTCTAATTTGATAAGTTAGAGATCAATGTGACCATTAAGGGCCTGAAAACCTTTCTGAATGAAAAAGGCAATGAACGCTGTGCTTTGTGCTTTGAGCAACTCAGGTCTGTTGCTATTTATTACACACGCTTCTGAGCATAGATTCACCTAGTAGATTGACATCTCTAGGGGAGGCTTCTCAAGCATGAGAACAGCCCACCTAGCTTTTGAATCTTGAAGACCTTGGTGATAACATTAGGGGTGGGTAGCAATATTGCATTTTCACCAAAATAATGGCTTGAATCAGTGGTGCATGGAACGCAAGTTCCACAGTCCTCTTTGGGTAGATATCTGACCAGGGTTGACTTTGGAAGGAAATTGGAATGTGCGTAGGGAGCTGTAGCATGTTTCACTCTGTCATGCAGGGGACCAGATTCAGGGTGCACTAGGAGCTGCAACTTCTCAAAACATCAATACAGACATATTTTGTTGGATAACCCTCATGGATTTTGAAGCTTGGAACCCCATATTCATATTCATATTCATTCCAGTTTCAGGAACTTATATACTATTTTTCATGAGCACCATGAAGCTTTAGCGTTCTCTAGAGTCTAAGATGAATGTTTCATAAAGACTTGAAACATGAACAAAATATCACTGTATTATGCGGTAAAACACCACACAGAAAGTATGTCAACATACAACATGCAAGAGTACAATGCATTTCCATTATAAATTTTATAAATTCTTAACTTTGAGAATATCTCATCCTGAGAATATTTCAAGAATATTTCACCCTAAAGTATAATAAGCAAAATCTCTGATTTTAAAAACAGTGAAAATATTTGGTTTGTGCTCTTAATAGCCCAGTCAAATCAAAGCTGCATTTTTGTAATTCCATAAGTGGTTCAACAGTCTAGTATAATAATTATTCAATATTACCTCATTAATATAATAGAAATTTATGCAAGGAAATTAATTATCTGCAAATGCAAGAGAGAATAATTCTTGGTGTTGTCGGTGTTAACCTTTCCCAACTACTTTCATTCCTTTCTATGTTTATTGGGAAATGCTTAAAGCACAAGTAGATGCTTCTGCCAGCCCTGTTTATTAAGATTGATTGGTACAAATGTACAAATGAAAAGCAACAACATAAACATAAAAAATACCTGAGGCAAACTTTTAATATAAAAAGGTAATCTGTACAGACACTTAATCAGCTGTTTTACATAATATCTGTACAATATTCAAGGTAGACTATTATTGGTTTATCCACATTTAAATTCAGACACAGAAAAAAGTAAGAAGACAACTTCCCTTTTTGAAGTCATGGGGAGACCCAAGTTTGAAGATTTGTAGTGACCAGTGCTAACCATTGCAAATCAGCATTTGTGGTTAGTGAGATTGCTTGGACAAATTTCTGACATAACATCTGTGGGGTAAGGATAGTGTGGGTTTACATTTAAAAAATACATCACATTCCACTTCAGATTTATTTATTTCATTAAATTTCATTTAGTGAAATCACAAGAAATACCTGGGATGACCTTAGTGAGGCAGGCTTATCCTACATATATAGGCTGGACCCTATAATAATATCACAGGAAAATCTTAGGCCGGCTTTTAACCCAGATTTAGCTACAGTTTAACCCTGAAGGGTTAAATTTCTAAACCCACTGTGCTTCCCAGCTCCATGGAGGCCTGAGGGGCCTGAGTGTGCTCAGCCAGCACTCTTCCTTTGCAGACCAACAGCTATCTAAGCATAAGTATCTAGGCTGCATTTCAGATCAGTCCCAATTCAGTTTTAGCTTCATGTTCTGCCTTGCTCCTGTGAAGATCCCAAAATGCATAAGGTATATTTAAGCCAAAGAACACAGTAAATTAAGGGTATCTTATTTTCCATGTTTGATTCTCAAAACAAGCAGTAGCTCTTTGTCCCAACTGTGTTCTGAGAAACAGAGGCAAAATAGTGATTTTATTCTTTCAAAGGATAAGATGTAAAGACTGAAAACTATGGAGTTTGCCAGGTGGACCTACCTAATTTCTGGATGTAACAACAGGAGAGGAGTATAATTTCACACACAGCCCAGTGCTCTCAGTTTCTTCCTTAAAAACACCTGAATACTTTCTTTGATCTAACTCTACTGGAAATGACACACTTTCTGAAAATTGTTGGAATGGAGGTGCATGATTTCTTCGAAAATTTAGAGCTGATGAAGATGAAAACACAATAAATCCCTTGTGCCACTTGAAAAATCTGTGCTATGTCCATGACATAGAAAATTTTTAAGCAATTTATTAAAAATCAATTTCTAATTTAATATAATTAAATTTCTAATATAAATGTATACAAGATTTTTTTTAAAGCAAGACAAAATTCTGCCAGAAAATTTCAGTCATTCATACAAAAGGGTGAAATGTTTAACAACATGGGGCTTATACACAATTATGAATATAAATTGGTCTTTACCTGTGCCCCAAACTGCCCAGCTATAAGCAAACTTATCTAACAAACAGTAAGCAAGTTAGCTCTGCCTGCTGTGAGCCCAGGCTAAGCCTTCCTTGGGAGTAAATATACTAATTTGGCCTTTGTATTTAGTTTAGCAGTGGCCATAATGTAGCTTCTGGAGCACAGCTGGCTCATCATGAAAGCAGAACAAAGGGTGATTGATAGAAATATTACAATGTGACATATCTTCTCAAATTCTGAACATTTTATTTTATAGTAACCTATGAAATGACAAATGTACATGATTCACATAAATTAGATTTGTTCCAGTTGCATTTTAGTGAGTCTTGACTGACACAAGACTACAGTAATTAATCATGGTGGGGCAATAATAGCTCTTGAGTTATTCACCTGCAAAATCTGTCTTCAAGAGATAGTGTTACTGAGTCAGTGTCTCTTTTCAGAGGGATAAAGCTCATTATCTTACAATTTCATTTAATTTCTATTTCACAGAGAATAAAATAAAACAATGACAAATTAACTTTGCCGTCATAGAACCAAAACCAAGGGAAACAATCTCTATCAATTCTGTTATGACTCCCTTAATGACCAGTTTTCTACATTGCAAATTTAGTTTCATTTTGCTATGCTTTCCTACCACAAAGACACCGAATAATGACTTTTCCTCTCTTGAGTTATACAGCCTCATCTTTACTTGAATTATTTGCCTTAATGCATGTATTTTTTCAATAAAAAGATGTTCTGGATGTGTTGTAACATTACTACCTCATGAAAGAAACACACTATACTCCATGCCAACAAAAACAGGCAGCTTGATTTATAAATGATACATATTCCTTACATTAATTCCTGCTGTGAACATAAAAATTTTGCTGTATTCTACCCTTTTTTTTTCCCATCTGATAGAGAATCAATGACGAGAGAAAAGGCAAGTCCTTTTTATATACAGAAATCAAACACCTCTTACAAGAACCAAACTTAGATCAGTCCCTGTGATGTCCTATAAAGGGCAAGGCAATAGATTTGAAGAACAGAATGCTCTGACTGCTGACACATATCTGACTGGTCTTGAAATGCAAGGTAGCGAGACTATAGTTTTGTAAATTAAAACTGTGTGTCATCAATGTGTATGTCATGCATTGGATAATGATCTTTCATCTGCAACAATTATGGTAATCTATAAAAATTTGAGTGCATAATGAGTGCATAATCTACAAACAAGAAAAAACAGTTATTAAGTCTTATCACAATAATATTATTCAACTTAACATTTCATGGGAAGGAGGTACCTCTGTCAAAAGGAAAAATCTCAAGTCCTGTTAAGGTCCCAGTGGAGACCAGTTTAGAGTCAATATAACTGTCTGCTATATTAACACCACAATTTAAAATTCCAGAGAACACAATATTTCAGCCTGCATATTCAACTAAATATATGCTGAAATGCCAGACTAAAAAAATAATAATTAAAACCTAAGTATTCTGGTCTTCTGCTGGCTGATTAGTGTAGGAAAGGACCAACCACAAGAACAAAAGTGTGCTCTGGTTGATGCAGTTTAGGAGACTGTTGTGCCCAGGCAGCAAACTCTGTAGGTGGAATGGATACAAGCATCTCATGGAGGGAAGTATAGTATGAATCACTGAGTTTGTCTGTGATCAGAGATGGTGACTCCAATAAATCCTCTGAAGTGCAAGAAGTTAATGAACAGCAGCAAAGTGTGAGGAAGAATGATTGGAGTGTTATTGGCTTCTCAGAGCCGGGGTTCAAGCATGTGCTGGGGATAACAGCAGAGTCAGCAGAACAGTGTGTGGGCTGTGTATCAGGTTCACATATGAGCACACAAGCTGACATCACCAGTGAAAGTAGATTTGCATTAGGCGAATCTTAGTAATCTTAGAAGAGTGTAGACACACATCCTATGTGCCAGCTATGCTGTAGAAGCATCGGTCTGTGTCAACTGAGTGATTACAAAAAGCTGAAAAGATGGTTCAAAGCCTGTGTAGGTTTGCTTATACCACAACTACATAATAATCCTGTTTCTGATTTAAGCAGATATCTAGCTATTAGGAATTTGAATGAGATCTTCAATGAGCAGCTTTTTATACCACATGTAACTAGTTCACATTGTTAGGGATGGAAAAATAGACTAGACGAGATAGAGTCCTGATACTTTAAAATATTATATTATTGACCCAATTATTTATCATGCTGGAAATCATTCAAGTCCAAACCACTTTGCAAGCATACTATGCTTCTATAAGAAGTTTTCTTTCTTTTGTTTTTTTGTTTTTGTTTTTTTTTTGTTACATTAATAACATCTGATACAATAAATTTGTAAATTAGACTTGAGGCACAGCTTTACTGGGTGCTAAAACCCTTCCTGTGGAAATACAGCAGTAGTAACATATTTGTATAACACAACAAAATCTTCGTTCAGAGGGAAATAGCCGAATTTTTTACCCTTGCTGATTTTCCTGTTAATGCAAGCAGAGCTATGGTGGTCTGACTTTGTATGCATCTGCTGGCTCAAAGGCAATATCTTTCTACAAAAACTCATTTAAATCAACAGCACTTCTTCTGTCTGATTATAAACCTTTTGCAAGAAAGACAGACTCAAATCTGATTTGGGATTTCACATGAAAAATATACACCTGCATATAATAATATCTGTATGGTTTTTCTAATGGCACTTTTCTTGGTGAGATAGACACAGTTTTGTGTGTTATATGTATATAGCAGGGCTTTACCATGTAACTGTGAGACTGTAAATCTATCTGGATCTAAACCTGGCATCCCTCTGTTAGGATCAAATCATCACTCACCTTCCATGCAGCAACTGTGAATTAGTTTTTGTTTCTTGACAAAGAACATTGATACTTCACTTCAGGCACAAAGGTATATAAGAATGGACTCAGTCACCCCTTACTGCAATAAGACACAAACGTGATTTTTACCACAATTTGAAAATTTAATTCTAAAAATTTATTTTATTTTGAAAAGACAGTTTACTACCTTAGTGCAAGATAAATAAGGAAGTCATGATTTCCTTAGCCATTCAAACTTTGGTGGTTGAGCCTCTTCTAAAGCATTTTTCAACACCTTTCTAAAAGCAGTTGTATTAGAAATGATATTACCTAAAATGGAGGGTTATAACCTTATGAATTTGCTCCAAAGAAAATGTTATTGTATACATGCCAAAGTCAGAAGAGATTTTTTGTAGGTGGAAGTCACTGGAGTGCTATGGAAATTAGAAGCATGAAGTCGAATCACTCCTTAGAATTTCTTTTAATTTTTTTTTTAACGTAAATTTTTCATAGCTTTTGTCCTAGAGCTTCAAATTTATTCTGCTAATGCATGTTATTTTCTGTGGTGTAAATAGGAGAACTGTTAGTATGCTAACCAGAACAATGATTTAGCAAATGAATACAAGAAAACCATTCCATAAACAGGATCAAATATTGTCTTCTCCTCTGGACGTAATGACGAGCAAGCAAGAAAGTTGTGAACGAAGGTCATTGTACCCATAACAAGGAACACAAGTAAGACTAATCCCAAAAGGAAAACAAGAGACTGGACAAAAAAATTTCCAGGTTTTGACTATGCAGGAAAACATAAGCAATACAAGAATGATCCCATTATGCAGCTTATTATTTTTTTCCTGATGTTTTTTATTTCTTATGAGCTGAAATTCTGCCCTTCTTAGCATTCATAACAGCAAAGATCCTAAAATAATAAGTCAGAAACCGAGGACTGGCTTAAAAGCATGAGGGTTTCCTTAAAATGGACTTTATGGAGCAAGTCCAGAAGAAAGCCATGGAGATCATCATAGGGCTGGAGTACCTCTCCTGTGAAGTCAGGATGAGGGAATTGGGTTTGTCCAGCCTGCAGAAGAGAAAGCTCTGGGGCAACCTCACAGAAGCTTTCCAGTACCTAAAGGGGGCCTTCAAGAAAGTTGGAGAGGGACTTCTTACAAGGGCATGTAGTGACAGGACAAGAGGGAATGGCTTTAAACTGATAGAGGGTAGACTTACATTAGATATTAGGAAAAAATTCTTCACTGTGAGGGTGGTGAGGCACTGGCACAGGTTGCCCAGAGAACCTGTGGCTGCCCCATCCCTGGCAGTGCTCAGGCCAGGCTGGATGGGACTTTGAGCAACCTAGTCTAGAGGAAGGCATCCCTGCCCATGGCGGGGGGGGACGGAGCTAGATGATCTTTAAGGTCCATTCCAACCCAAACCATTCTATGCTTCTATGAAATTAGTGAGTATTTTGTGCGGTTTGGTTTGGTTTTGGTTTGGGATATTCACGTTAGGGGGATTCTTCATAATATTTGTAGGCTTTTCTTGAAAATACCAGAAATTTATATTTTCAGTTCAAAATATGTTTCTTTCTAATACTCCCTTGCCTCCCAGACCTGGAGACTCAGTAGAACTGTCAGACTTCATGAGTCTAAGGAGCAATAGCCCTGTCAAACACTAAACAAAAGGCAGGTGCTGTTGGTCATTAAAATTCCATTTCCTGTTTCCATTGCATTTCTCCCTCAAAAAGAGTCATCTTTAATAGAGCTATAAATTCCAAGTCCTACATTACCAAAGCTCACTTCAAACAATAAAAATAGAAGGCTTTTTGTACAAAACCTGCTTGTGATGTAGTAGTTTGTGCCTAGTATGTCTCAAATACACACAAAAAGAAGCCTTTATAGATTGTTGGAATATGGGCTGATGTACATGCTGCAGAGATGTTGCTGTAGTTGTAAAAGATGGATGCAACGGAAAATCTTTGACCACTGAGCAGAGAGAATATTTACTCTGTGCTTCATGTTGTACTTCTGTCAGGTATATTGTTAAACAAAACAAAAAATGGAAAATTCAACCAGGTCCAGAAGTCTTTGAGAAAAAAACAAGTGGAGATCCAAATTGTTGTGCTTTAAATTAGATTTTCTATTCCTTCTCCTTCAGTTTATTTTAAAGCCTATGTATGTTGAGCTTTGAGGATACTGTATTCTCTGAAATGATAGAAACAAAAATATTTTAACAGTCAAAAGTCCATATGCCATACCACATATCTAAGATGAATTTTTTGTCCTCTTTTCTATATCCATTTTGACTGCCACCAGCATTCTCTACTTCTCTGTTAGGGATAAAATGCTGAGCTGTACAGAGACCTCTTTGCTGGGTGCCATTACAGAGGTAGGAATTTCTGAGGAAAGAAGACATTTTTACAAAGTTGCCCTTTGCCCTCCAAGGACATTTCAGAACAGACAGCAAAATAACCCAAACAGTTTATCAAAATATGCCCATTGTAAAACAATCAGGAATTTACCAAAATGCAGTAAGGGGAGACAAGCAATTCCACAGAACCTCAGGTCTCCAACTTGTCAACTCAAATCTCAATTCCTACTCTTCTTTCAAGACTGCTAACAAATACCAATTCCATAAAGGCTTCTCTCTCCTAAATTAACCATTAGTCCCTATATTCCTATTCCATCTTTCCTGGAACAAGGCCACTTCCCTCAACACATACACTGTGATGAGTCTGTCTGAATTTATATTAGTCTATCTGAATTTTTGTCAGACAGATTCTTCTTTCACAAGGTCTGGAGGAATCACTGAGAACATTCAGTGCCCGTTCATTCTAGGTACCCACCTATACATGGTGACAATCACAGAAAAAGTCCTTAGAGATGTAGGAAGAAGAACATAGCATAGGATTATATTGAGAATGTAGCTACCAATTTTTAGCAAATCTTCACTGAGCGTGTGTTCAAAATTCTTCTTCAGGGAATTAAAGCTACATCAAACTTTGCTGGATAGTAAGAGAACAGGTAAAAAAGTATCCTACTGAAGACTCTTTTCCCTACTCTCCTGCTGCTAAAGTCCAATTTCAAACTAGGTCTTCCTGAAGAAAATTCTGTTTGAAGGTTTTAACCTAGAGCAATTTGTTTTCCTATCACATTCTTGAACATGGCAAAAACTTAAAAAAAAAAAAAGAAGGTTCAGGTGAGGCAACCATCATCCATATATATACCTTCAGTATTGGTTTGGTGTTTGAAAATGCACACATTGAAACAATAAACAAGAGGTCAGACAGATACAGAGAAACATGCTGGAATATGAAAATTGCAAAAGACAGAATTTGTCTGCTAGAGGTCATTATGCTGTCAGCATACTTCTTCACTAACTATATAATTTAGTCCTATTTACATCCCATCCTCTATCTCCTCATATCACTCTTTATTAGACACTTACACAGTTGATACTTTTCCATTAGGCTTTCTCAGGTCTTTGAAAAATCTGTGGAACAGATCTTACAGTCTGACTGTAAACTAGACTATCTCCTAGATGTACTTAGGAAATAGTGACATTTTCTGTTTATGAGCCAATAAGAGTCTAATTGCTCTAATTTAAAAAACACATTTATTGCAAATAAAAGGCTCAAAGGACCAATACAGCACTAGTGTATGGATGTCTTCAGACCAGCGCTGCTGCACTGGAATCCACCCATTCTCAGTCTCTAATTTTCCAGTTAAAGAACTATATTTAGGAGAAAATGGAATCTTTAGAGATGTTTCCTTCTCCCCTGAATATAGACTTTAGATGCTTTCATTAAGAGGAATGGACTGTGGGTTATGCCCCTTGGCAAAGTAATGCCTAAATTAGGTGGACTTAACTCCATCCTAAATCTTAGCCACTAAACTAAGCACTACAATTCTGCTAGAATACACCCTAGCAGAGATGTAATTTTTCCCTATGCAGATCATCCCAGTGCCTGGTTTATATGAATGCTTATGCTGTAGGGCCCTTGTAGGTTAGAACTGAAGATTCTAGTCATATACAGATTCTATTGATCATTTTCACAGCTCTTTACTAACAGGAACTAAGTTGGGCACATTCCACAATACACAGACATCCCAAGTGACAGAATGCTGATGATCTTTCAGTGACAGATAGTTAAAAAGCATGTGGTTATACACACCAAATAAATTATAGTTCTTATGCTATATACAGAAGCTGACTAGAAAAGAAATTGAGGATTTCTATCCATTTGTGTCTGGACACATGTTCCCTCCCTGTCAAAAGGAAGGGTTTGAAAGGACCACTCAAATCTGGTAAATCAACAAATAATTATAGGACTGGTGCCACAGCCAGGTGTTCAGCTACTTAGGCTGTGGGACTTACTTTGAGAAACTTGGGCCGATGGGGGCTGCTGAGATCCATCTGTCAGCACTCTAAATGAGTTGCTGCTGGAGAGGAACCTCAATCCATCCCACTCTTAACAGTTTTATGCCAGTGCCAGCAAGAGATGCCCAGAGCAGGAGAATACCTGGAGCAGCACAAAGTAATTCCAGCCACTCCAGCCATTAAATCAGCTTCATAGAGCCCAACTTACATGCTTCTATGCAAATGCATGTAACATAGGGAATCATAGATTCATAGAAGGGTTTGGGTTGGAAGGGATCTTAAAACCATTTAGTTCTAAACCCCCTGTCACGGGCAGGAACACCTTCCACTAGGCCAGGTTGGGATATCCACAACTTCTCTGGGCAGGCGTTATTACTAACAATTGTGTCAGCACAATGCATCTTAAAAATAAAAATCACTCCAGTGTAATAAATTCCAGCTAAGACCTCAGAATTGCCAAGGGAATGGTGGAATCTGTCATGGTAGACAGTACAAGTTTCTTTTTCCAATACATCTCAAAATGCTTGGGAAATTTAAACCCCATGAAATGGAAAATTTCACCTACCTGAGCAGGCAGACTTAACTGCCCATAATGCCCAATTTTTATGTCAAAACACACCAAGTATGAAAAATCTGTATGTCTGCTGTGATCTGAAATCTTCATTTGGAAACCACTTCAACCTTTTTCCCAGCCTCCAGCTGGTACTTTTCTAATAATAGTGTTTGACATTAAGTAACAAGAAGTGAGCTGAAGAGAGGATGTTAGTTCAGCCAATGTCATATCCAGGTACAAGTGAGTGTAAAAGGAATGGGCTATGAACTGAAGCTCCATTTTCTTGAATCAGATGCAGATAGAGACATTGATATGACTTGAGCTCTGCTTCAGAAGACCTAGTTCAGACTCTTGCAAAGTGTTGGTTAGTTTTTAGAGAAAAAAAAAAAAGTCTTATTAGAAAGAAAATCAAGCCTAAAAATCAGTGCTAAGGTTGTTATAAATTCAGTGTACGTAGAGAAATAATGTGTTTTGTTTCCCTGCTAGGAGAGAAAATTCTTAATGTGCTGTGGAACTTCAGTATGGATTTGTACATTGCCCATGAAGCTCCTGAACATGAAAAGAAATCTACAGAGGGGAAAATAGATATGGGGTGAAATACATTTTCTTAAAGTATCCTACTTTAGAGAGACCACTTTGTGAATTCATTCATTCATTATGAGTTAGCATAGCTTCTAAAGAGCTGAAAACAAACAATGCAATCCCTTCAGTATTTCAAAGTGGTCATTTAAAAAAGCATAAGTCAAGTTGATGTACTGGTATTAAATTTTTTTGCACAAGTCAATTCTTTTCTGTTTTTTAATGCTTTCATCTTCATAATATCTTCATGTAGTACGTAAGATAGAAACAGTTTCTGATTATCAAAAACAAACAAGAACAACAAAGTAGAAATAGCTGTGCTGCATAAAATCAGAAATCAGCCAGAACTGGCATCCATACAGATGTCTAAGGAAAGGTGTAAGAAATAACATAGCATTCATACAGTAAGATTTCTTCTGAACTATATTTCTGATCTGGTGGTTATAATTTTTGTATTGAATATCCTTTTTGCTTTCATGAATTTTCCAAATGCTTTTTGAACTATGTAAAATTTTGGCATTTACAACAACTGATAGGAATTCATTCCAAAGTTTAATAATACATGTCATGGAAACGTACCTCTTTCTGTTTATTTTAAACTTGCTATCTCATAATTTTATTTTATTTCCATTAATATTTATGAGGATCAGGAAATAATTATTTTCTATTTACTATCTTCAGGCTGTTCCATGTTCTTAAAGACCTCTTTAATGTCTTTTCCAGACTGAGGAGACCTTGTCATAGAATCATAGAATAGTTAGGGTTGGAAAGTACCTTAGGATCATCTAGTTCCAGCCCCCCTGCCATGGGCAGGGACACCTCACACTAAATCATGACACCCAAGGCTCTGTCCAACCTGGCCTTGAACACTGCCAGGGATGGAGCATTCACAGCTTCCTTGGGCAACCCATTC
>JANHGB010063340.1:0-13199 GCA_026283785.1 Coracopsis vasa | reverse complement strand
GTAAAGCCTGCACTTCCCGGCAGGCAGCGTGGTGCTGTTCGTGGAGGGGCTTGGCTGCGGTGCATTTCGGGTGCTGTAGTTTCTCTGCGTCGCGGTGCCTTCCGGGACTTGTAGTCCCGGGGCGCGCCTGAGGAGACTGGGGTACCGGGCGTCACCGGGTAGGGAGAGTGGGGAGGGGTTCCGGGTCCCCCCGCAGGGTCAGCCGCACATCGCCCGGGCGGGCCTCCCCTGTGAAAGACAGGACGGAGCTGGGTAGGGGATGGGGCCTGTGGGCTCCCGGCCGCGGAAACTCAGGGTGCTAACGTGGCTTAGCGCCATCATATGGCAGCGTAGCAGGTGTAGTAGTGGAGCACCATGTGAAATGTTAGGGTAAACGTGATTAGTGAGGGGGGCAGGAAATCACTGCTCTTAAATGGTGGTGGGAATTAGACAATGTCTTGCTGTCTCGTAGTGACCTAGGTATGTGAACAGAAATATGATATTCTGGAGAAACACAGTACAATTTGTCTTAAAAAGTACTTTTATTTTATATTTCTACATCACATAAAAGCATAATGCCTACCATTTCTTATAAAGTTCTTCTGTTGAGTTTTTATCCAGAGGTTACGACACATCTGCTTCTCTGAGATTGCGTCCGTTTCTCCCCTCCCCCCCATTTTTGATCTTTTATATGGAAAGTCATTTGGAATTTTAGGGAACAGCAGCTGTGCCCACTGCCTGATAATCTGTCTCCTGTTCATGGGTCTGGATGCCATTATGTTTCCAGGAAAATGCTGCACCTCTTGTTCAAATGCTGTGCAACTGATCTGCCTGTTTATGATAAACATGATACTTTCTGCAGGGCACGGGCACAGAGGTAGCATAGCAAAACTGTGCTGGTAAGGTGATCTGATCTGTGATTGCAAACAGTACAGGCCTGTTGGGTTAGCCATGTCAATATGTTCTCCTCTGGGGGCTACTGTTACCCTCAGAAGGTACTTCTTCTGCATTGGTAATTATATCCACAGAGTCTTAGAAAATTCCTTTTTTTTTTTTTTTTTTGCTCTATAGTAGTTGACCATGGCTGAGCAGTAGTATATTCTATGGGTGTTTTTACTGTAAATACTTATTCTGAAGTTTGCTACTTTCACCAAACTACTTTTTAAAAACAAATGAGATATTTTTCACCTCTAGAAATATTTGATAGTTATAAATGCATATTTTTCAGTTTGCTAGTCAGCTATCCTAACAGCTTGTGACATGATGTACAGGTTAAAATGTTTGACGACCCACCCCCTCAGCAACAGTAAGGTCAGTTCTCACTGTGACACTGTTGATCAAGCAAGAGTCCTATCCCAAACCCTTTGAAGAGAACAGGATGTTTTTTGTCACAGCGAGCAGGTATAGGAACAAGGCATGAGGCTGCATTACTTTGGTCATTTGGAAATTCCAAGGAAGTTAGTGGGATTTTTGGCTGCTGAGGAATGTGGGCTAGGTGCCTTCACGTCACAAGGCACTATCCACCCACAAAGTTGTCAGGAATGACTGTTGCTTTACTGGTGTGAGAGAAACTGTGCAGGATTAAGGTGAATTAAAATTGGGTCTGTGCCCGTCCTCGTTTTCTCTTTACGGTAGTTCTTCCCTGTGTACTCTGGCTGTAGCAATCCATAAAGTTCTTTGAGACTGCCTTTCTTCAGCTGCTTGTGTAAGCAGAAAATCTGTGGCTTCCACTGCAGGCTAGATGAGCCACCCTGTGGCAATACCGTGCATTTCATCTTTATTGAGTCGAAAGGACAGCAAAGCTAGTTATTGAATGTGTTTAGGGAGTGGAAACTATTAGCTGCTTTTTTTTTTCTGCACATACTCTTACCAGGTGCCATCCATGTCCTGCCTCCATCCACTAGTTATATGGCTCTCCAGAGGATTGGCATGTATATTCTAGGCTTGATCAAAATCTATCAGGCCATTATAATCCTTTGTGCCAAAGACATGATTTTTGCTAGTGCTAACTAGTTAGCTTGCTTCATTTAACGTTGTTTAGGGAGTAGGACTTGCAGAATCAGAAAAGCCAATTAACGTCAAAGAACTTTATGCAGCCTCTATGAACTTCCCATCACTTTCTCTGCTGCGAAGATGAATACAGGAACTGCTAATCATGTAACTAGTGGTTCAGCAATTCCACCTTCTGTTGTAAAAAATACATAAATAATCCTGTAGGTGAGAACTCTGCAGTAATCTCTTATTGAATTAAATGTAGTTTCTGCTGTGCTAGCTGAGGCATAATGTTTTTGAAGTCACACCTGCCCTTATGATCATGTGAAACACCAAGGGTAGATTTTTTTCAATCACGTTAAGTGGTTTAGGTACTCAAATCTCATTACTTTTCAATTGGATGTGGGCACTCAAATTCCAATGTATTTTTTTAGAATTTAGGTATTCAATCCCATTATATTTCAATGGGATTTGGGCCTTTCTCTCTCAGGGTACAGGGAAATCTGACTTAGAGGATATTTGTTTTATGACAGAACCACAAATTTTCTTTCTCAGCTGCACAGCCTTCAGCATTAGAAATGATGGAGTTTCTCCCAAAGGCAATTCTTTCTGTAATTCCTCCCAGGTGCAAAACCTACACAACTTTAAAGAAGTACAGCTGGATATTTTGAAAGAGGACATAAACATTTGAACTTGGAATTTCATAAGTGAGGGCGTCTAGATAGAATCATAGAATCATAGAATAGTTAAGGTTGGAAAGGACCTTAAGATCATCTAGTTCCAACCCCACTGCTACGGGCAGGGACACCACACACTAAACCATGCCACCCAAGGCTCTATCCAGCCTGACCTTGAACACTGCCAGGGATGGAGCATCCGCAACTTCCCTGGGCAACCCATTCCAGAGCCTCACCACCCTAACAGTAAAAAATTTCTTCATTGTATCCAATCAAAACTTCCCCTGTTTAAGTTTTAACCCATTACTCCTTGTCCTGTCACTACAGTCCCTAATGAATAGTCCATCCTCAGCATCCCTATAGCCCCCCTTCAGATACTGGAAGGCTGCTAGGAGTTATAATTTCCTAAACTGTGTCTGAAAAACACCCTCCCCCCCCTTTTATCTGGGAAAGTTTTTCAGTTTTTATGTATTTTTAGAGGGAAGGGAAAAAAAAGTTTGTATGAAACCAATCCATTAGAGGAACTGTGCAGTCTGTGTAGACTGTAGAATTCTTGCCAATAGAAAATATGTGTAGAATAAGTGTCTTTTAAAAGGACAGTGTTCCAAATAGAAAGTCTTCTCTAGGTGGTTAGTATCAAAGGTTTCTCTAGGCTCATTTACACCCTCCTCTCCTGTAATGGGCATCCTTGTTCCAGCACACAGGACTTTTTTAGTAGAGGATTGCCAAAATAGCTCTGCTTGCATCTGTGCTTTCCATACAACGGCATATTTTCCTTTCCTCAGCTCAGAACATCATCC
Source organism: Coracopsis vasa (assembly GCA_026283785.1). Taxonomy (NCBI): domain Eukaryota; kingdom Metazoa; phylum Chordata; class Aves; order Psittaciformes; family Psittacidae; genus Coracopsis; species Coracopsis vasa. The sequence goes on along the minus strand of JANHGB010063340.1, from coordinate 9,751 downwards.
CGCATTTACAGTCTTAGGTAATACTTGAGTTGACTGGCTATTTTTACTTTTCAGTTTTTATTGCACACCTTAACCAAGAAAGGGCAGGGGGAAGACCTGGTGGCTACGGAGTAGGTGGAGATACCTGGAAGAAGTAACAGGCAGAGGAAATAATGGAATAAGGTCCAAAAATATATTGCATAATGAAAAATGATGTAAAGAAACAGATGTGAGATGGATAACTAGTACATGCATGCAAGGAAGGGTTAATATCTTGGAACATTTAGCAAAGTTTCAGTCCAGCTATGCACTGCAGTACAGCTTTTAAATTGATCTACTACCAATAAATAAATTGAACTGTGGAGGTTTTCTCAGCCTTTGAAATTGGGAATGAAATAAGACCTAGAATCTCAGAGTATATCACAGGGTGAATATATCAATTTAGGGATGTTACACATTCCTTGATGTTTTGATGTTTACAACTTTTTTACTTTTTCCCCTTTTTTTTTTTTTTGGTACATGTATGAGAAATTCAGAAAGGAAATCAGTCAGTTCATAAAACAACTTTTCAAGGTCTGTATTGCTGTGAAATTAACATCACAGCAATCTTAGTGAATGCCATATTCCCTGTTCTTGCATCCTCTATGAGGGTATAGTGATTACTTCATTTTAAGGCTAGACTATCTCGCAATTTGTTAAATTCTTCTGATTTCTTTACCTATGTCTGTGAATTTACAAATTTTACTTTCCAAATTGTTGTAAGTTTAATAATGCAAGTCATTGATGTGTTTTAGAAAAGATGAACAGTTGAGGATGAGATGCATAGCATACTGAGGAGCAAATCAGCACTGAGGAACAAGTACTTCTGATCCATACTACTGCCATGTTGAATTTAGCTAGGAATATATAGCAATTCTTGAAGTATGTTAATTAATGCATTTCTTGATCTTTCATGTGGCTTCATAAGTGACATCAAGTCATTTGTACAAATGTATGAATTCTTGAAGTGACATGAAGTTTATTACACTGAGTTATTGAAGCATTAAAGTCAGCTTACTGTTAAAATAAGAATAATCATACTGCTTGTTAGGAATTGGGCATAAGAGCCTGAAGAACTGAGTAATTTCTTCCAGATGTACTTGTAATGGGCTGTTACCAACTTTTTCATCCCCTCTGAAGCAAACTAGCTTTCAGCTAGTTACAGACTGAAGCAGTTTGCTAGATGACATGGACTTGTAGACTGACTCAGTCTGGCATATGGTATTGTATATGATTCAAAAACACTTCCATAATTTCTACATAAATTTATGCATTTTTTTCACAATAGTCTCCATCTTATTATTCATACTTTATTTTTTTATCAGTCATTTCCTTTGCCATATGTGTTATTGTTTGCACACATTAGCAAGAATTATGGGATGATATGTCTTTATCTGCCATCATAAAAAAATACACATAATTTCCTGAACAAAAAGAGTTTGCTGCAAGAAATCATTAACTTTACACTTGGGGCAAATTTGCTCACAGATCTGACACTAAACTCTGTGTTACTTTGGTAGTAAGAATAACTGCAGATTTTAGCAAAAAGTTGAAATTAATCCGTTGCATTTCCAAACCTTTCTGGCATTTTTAATATTTAGGATTTCCAGAGAAAACAGTAAGAAAAATCCATGTGAATACAATCATTTGTATCACCCTCTTGCAGTAAATTCAAGTAATTCTGAAACGTAAACACACTGGGGAGGAGGTAAGATTTGAGCGCCTCTTCTATTGCCCTGTAGTTTTGCTCAAATCACAGGGGAGCAAGGATTAGAAAATAAGTACAAACAAGAAGGAGAAATAGGCCACAACCCCAAAACTATTGCAGGATACATGGTCATTAAAACTGTTTTCTCACAAATCTTATGTACGTTTTCCAGCACAAAAGAAACAAAAAAGTTTTTCTTCCAGTACAGCGCAGCTTGTAATGAATAAATCAGAGACTCACTAGCAAGCACTTATTCTTTAGCCTAAACTGCTTTCTGTAAAATTGAAAGTCAGGATAATTTTCTCGTGTTGTGCAAGTCCAACTAATACTAGGTCCTCGCTCTCCATCCTTGCATCTGAATATCAGTATCGTGTGCCTTTTATTGTTGGAGAATTTTCTTATTTTAAATTAAATCAATCAGCTGTTCCCCTACAGTAATTAGACACTTTGTAATGTTGAATTGTGCCACAAATTACCAGGCTCAATGTGGGTTACAAATAAGCATGCATTTGCCCTTTGTCCAGCAGCTGCATCTATGAAGCCTGTATCGAAATCAGCAGATTAGCAGGATTTGACGAATGAGTATAATGTGACAGATCCCTACTAATGCAAAACAATATAACTCTGCTTAAATCAATGGAATGGTTCCTAAGTTATACTAGCTGAGTGATATTTGTGAAGCACAGTAAATACATCTATAACTGTGGAATTGATAATACTGCCAGTTATAAAGCTTTTTTGCTCAAATATGTTTGAAAAAAAGCTGTTCTTGTGCTTGTCTTTGTATTTCACTCTCCCCTTCTGTTCGGACCCCTTGTTTTGCTGCTTTCTTGTTATACTTTTTACCTTTTTCCTCAAATAGGGGAAACAACTTTTTAATTATTTCTCTCTAGTATAATCCAAGTGCTTAGGTAACACATGCAATGCAGTCTGATTTTTCACTAGTTGAACATAAAACCTTCAGCTGGCAATCAGAAAGACACTCAGCCATCTCAGCTTTACTGCCAAATCTGATGACAGGAGATGGCAGTACAGACAATATTCTTGGCAAGCTTCCCTGTTTACAAATCCCTGCTTCGAAACTACATTGTTTTGCTCTGTGATATTCTTACTTCCAGGAGTATGGAACAAAGTAGGCTTCACAATAAAGCCCAACATATTTTATGTAATGCAGGTATACTAGCAAGAAAATGGTGTGTCTCCCCCTATATATCTCTAAGATTTTTTCTTTGAGCTTTCTTATCATCACAACTTTTATTTTAGGGGTTTTTTTCCACTTCATGCCTGTCTGTATGCTTCTATATGATGATGGAAGGAAAATACTATTTTAACTGAGCAAGGTATAATGAAACAGCGGGAAGCTTGTGAGATAAAGAAGAAGAAATACACATTAATTATCTTAGGATGCATTATCTTTTCATTTTGCAAGCAAAGAAATATTTAATACTTGAGAAGCAAAATGCTGTACTTCGGACTGGAGAGGTAATTTAAAATCACATGCAGGGGGCAGCTAGATGGAAAATCAGAATCTAGTGTATCACTGAGACGAAAGTAGACAAAGAAGAGACTACATTCATGTTCTCCCTGTCACACAAACCATGACCTCTTCCACAGTCACAAAGATCTATTTCCAATTTCAAGGCAAGAGCTATAAATGTTAATAATTGCCTTTACCTCTTTCTGTGAGCTTAGGTTCTTGCCCCATTACCAAAACCATTTAGTTTCTCAGTAATTCATTTTCTACATAATCTCTTTTCATGTCCTATGTTTCCTCTATTATGTTTCACCTTGGGCAGTACATCATGTAAATAAAGCCTATATCCATAATCACTTTAGTGTACTGCTTAAGGGAATTCACTCTCAAAAACTCCATTCCAACCTCTGTCCATTATAGGAGATCTCTCTGGTCCTCATTAGGTGGAACAAGTGGGCAAATATTTTAAAAACTGTTTCAGCATCAGTGATGTAACCTTGAGTGTCTATTCAGAACTGTCAGGTATATGTAAAAGATGAGCATGAAAGAGATAAAGGCACCTGAGAAAGAAGTTCATCATACTGTATTTTGATTTCAAAAAATCCTACATTTGTAAGGCCACATTATAGTGGTGTAGACACTGATCAAATGGACAAAAAACATCCAAGAACTCATATTCAAGTATTTTTTTCAAATCAGAAATAGAGATTTAACATACTAATAGCCTGAAAGATGTGTATATTGGTATTTGAGGCAGAAATAATTGAGGTAAGGCAGAAATGACTGAGTTCCATATTCTTCCAATGAGGAAAAGAAATACTAGCTTCACATTGTCTGCCATGTATCTGTCTCTGAAAGGACAGAAACAAATATTTGGACATAATATAAACAAAGGACAGATCAAATATTTGTGTGAGAGGTAGTATTTTTAGTTCTGTTTAGCGTTTACTGTAATTAAGAAGTGTATATTGTCTTTTTTAAACCAGGTTTTACTTTGAATTTGAGTTTAGGATTCTGTCAAGCTCTTGTTTGTGAAATGAAAATTGGATACTTCCCTTCTACTTTATTGAAAGCCAAAAACCTGTGAAAGCTTTTGGCAGTCTCTCATGTCACCTCATGTTTGCTTGATGTGGTTATTGGTGGTTTTCCATTCTAGGTCTTAAATATCATTTTATAACAAATCCAAAGCCCTGCTTCACTGCAGTTTTATTAGTGAACAGTATTCATGGGAAAAAGTAGGTAAGACTTTGAAATGCTCTGTGTGCTGGGTACTAGATGGGTGTAAAAATATTAGATAACATGCTACCCAAATGTTTTCACGCACTTAGAGGTAGTTAAGGACTACTTACCAAACAAACACCAATAATTTTCTTCCCGTCTAGAAAAAGCCATTAATGTTCTTTTCCTCTTTTTCCCTTTTTGTTTTTTTTTTTTGTTTTGTTTTGTTTTGTTTTTTGGTTTTGTATTCTCAAGCTTCATTCTGACTTGGACAAGGGAGTGGGCACTGTAAAATATACCCTTTCAGGAGATGGTGCTGGCACTGTTTTTACCATTGATGAGACCACAGGAGACATTCATGCCATAAGGAGCCTAGATCGAGAAGAAAAACCTTTCTACACACTCCGGGCTCAGGCTGTGGATGTTGACACCAAGAAACCACTAGAGCCGGAATCAGAATTCATCATCAAAGTGCAGGACATTAATGATAATGAGCCAAAGTTTCTGGATGGGCCTTATGTTGCCAGTGTCCCAGAAATGTCTCCAGTGGGTGAGTAAGAAGCTTTAAACATTTGATAACTAATTGCATATTACTTAAGTATCTCAATGTGCATTTCCTGCTGAGAAAAGAAGGAGAAGGATGAAATGAAAATACAACTTCTAAAACTTATTATTCAAAATGTCTCACTCTGTGCTTAGAGATATACAGATTCCAGTTTTGGTTTAGCTTTATTTGTTTATTTAGAAACTCATTCTCTTGCCTGTGACAGTCTCTGAGAACAGGAAGAAAAATATACATATATTCAAGGCAGATATGCTAATGTCCAGGGGTTCTGTGTACCCCCCGCATATTATTTCACATGATGAAGTGCATTCCTCCCTCTATTTTACGTTGGCTGTTTCCTGTACAGAGTTAGATTGTATAACAGCCTCTTGCCACTTCCTGTTCTTGTCTTTTCGTGGCTGTAAAATTCCTACAGCACGTGCATGATCCCTTGATTGTAAGTTAGGGGACAATTCTTTATGAAGTCCTGCTACGCTGTGGGTGCTGAAAGTAACAATTTGCCTCACCTGGCCCTCCACAATGCAGGAACAGGACAGAGAGGCTCAGCAAGACTAGCTCAAGGTCTCAAAAACCTAATGTCCAAGAAAATACTGAGTGCATGGGATTCTTAAGAAAAAAAAAACAAACAAAAGGAAACCAACCAACCAACCAAAAAAAAGCCAAATGAGAGAGAAGACTGACTGGAAGCATGATAAGTTTTCAAAAAGCTAGTGTATGGGGAAGAGAACCATTTTATGTCCAAGGAAAGGTGGACTCTAGTAAGGATACTGAAGCACTGGAATAGGTTTTTGTTCGAAGAATTTTCACAACATGATAGACATTTGCCAGGAAAGTCATAAAGAGCACTGATCCTGCTTTGGAGCAGGAGAATAGACTAAATGGGCCCTTTGGGTCTCTGCCTGACGGCTGATTCTGCAGTGGTCCTGAGTAGTGTGTTTGCAACACAAGCACACTGCTTGTATCCTGCTGCCAGATGGCATGTTGGGCTTCCCTGTGGGCACCAGAAATTAATTCATTCTTGGCTGGGAGGTCTTTAAGTTCCCAGTGCTAGCTTCAGTTTATTGCCATTCTCTCTCCTAAGCTGTCTTTTCCCAGTACTTCACAAGCCAGTATTAGTCATTTAATACTCCCTGTAGTTGCTAACAGTTTTGGAAGTTTTCTGGCTCTGAAATGTGAAGAGGGATCCTGTTGCCCTTTCAGCTATGCAGCTCACATGGTGATGTTTTGAAAGATAATCCAGGAGGCAACTAGCTACCTACAAAAGTTGATATATGGAATTAATTAGGTAGTATTTTCAATTTTGTGATAAGGAGTGGTAGAATGTGATAAAATGTGATATGAGTAGACATGTAGAGATGATCTTGTTAATCTCGCACAAGTATAGAGAAGAGTTCATTATAGTCACCCACAGAGGTTCATCTATAAATTCGCTATTTAGGCGCACTACTGTTGTTGCCCCTATAGAGATGCCTAGTAATATTACTTACAGTTATATTATTTATAGATGGCAAACATTTGTTATATTTTCAAGTCTGTTTCTGTGGCAAGTTCAGAATATAATTTTCCCAACAGTGAATGTATGTTTTTTAGTGAAATTGTTTTAAAGACTTGATCAGAGAGAAATGAGCAAAATAATAATGAATAATGCTATTTAGACAGTGGAACACGATGCATGCAATCATTCTCTCATTCTGTTGCTTTCCCTCCATCTTCCTGTCACATTTCTTAAATATATGTATGCAGTAGCAGACAAAATGCTAACAGCAGTTTTATTTCATAGGAAACTCTCTTCAAGGTGTGCCATGCATTGTGGCTTTTACATTGACTGAGAGTTGCATTGACTAAATGAGATGCAACCGAGCATGCGGTGTCATGCACATGTTTTAAAAGAAATGCTTTTCTGTTTATTCTCCTTTAGAAAAACAGCAGTAGATGCCATGGCAAAAATACATCCTCTTGATCTTCACTTTATTCAGTCACATTCACTATCTGGAGAAGATTTATTTGTAAGAGTTTATATCTTCCTCTATAAGAAAAATCAAAGATAAGTGAAAATTAATCCAAGAAGTCAAGGCAAGGAAATAGTGCCCTAAATGGAGGCCTAAGCTCCAATTAGTGGCTACTAAAGATGATAAAAAATTCTGCTTTTGGTTTACTTGCAGCAAAAATATCCAGAAATGCCTTCTGTTGCCTGCAATGTGCCAGGAAATTGTGCCTTCTCTAATGTAGGTCTCTCCACTCTCTTACTCTCTCTTATCTATGCTTTTGCTACCTTATGTAAGCACAGATTTCTCAGAGGATCTAAAACTACTGTTCCCCATCATCAACCATTTAGTTGCACCTATAGAGATGCCTAGACCTCCCACTGCCTGAGGCTGACATTGAAAATCACTTTGATTTTTCAGCTGATGCAGCATATGGTTGCCTTGGCTTAGGCAAAAACCCTGATAAACTCTTCCTCTCATCTATTTTTTTACATTTTCATTTTCTAGTTGCCACTTTCCAATTCCCAAATGTCCTAAGCTTCACTTCCTATATTTTTGCAACAGCATTTATTATGAACTGCACTCATTCACACTGTCTCCATTGTGGGAAATGCACCAAAACATGACTTTTTTTCCCCGTTCCTAGTTGTTTCTATGAGCTTGACTAGCCTCTCTGATTAGTGACTTGCTGTCTTTTATTGTTGCATGATACACGCAAAGGTTTACTCAGTTTTCTAGTTTATTCTAAGGCTATTAGTAATAAGGAGCAAAATTTGAACACCAGAATTCATGTTGAAAGGCAACTAGAGGGGCAGAGAAGTAGCTAATAAAGTCCTGAAGACTTAAAACCCACTGTAAACAGACAGTATATGTTCCATTTGGGATAAAGTGAAATACAGTGAATTGTATAAAACACACTTGAGGCACCACAGCCTGCAGCGATAAGAGAGGATTACATGGGTCTGGACAGTCTTGCGAAGGTAAGTGTCCTTCAGACCCCTTACACACATTTTAGAAATTTTCATGGCTGTACTATTCTTGGTTTTGTAATATCTCTGGCGTTCTTCTAATTTCTGTTGCTGAAGTTTTGGTGGCTGAAAAAATGCTGTAGCATTCATCCCCAGGTTCTGAGTTCCAGTCACAGAGTTATAAGAAAATTGTGTGTCATCTTTATCCTCGACTTTGATGATTTTTTTTTCCAGAAAAGGTACAAAAAGATGGAAGTTTGTAGGATATTCAATATCTGGCTCTCTACACATAGATATGATTTACAGATATCTGTCATATCCAAGGTTTTCATGTAGATTTTCAAAGAACTTTGTTGTGTTATTTTCCATGCATATTTTAGGTGGAATTTTTTTCTTCCATTGACATTTGAGGTTATATTGAAGTTTCTTCTACAAGTTTCTGTACACTGGGGTTTTGTTGGTTTTTCCTTTAATCAATACCACTCTTTTAAAAAGATGATGGTAATGCATGTCTTAGATTTTTCTCAAGAAAAGATAATTTTAGGATTGCCATTTTTACCTGGTGGTGCATTCCTTGCTGGGAGCCAAATTCCTTCATATGTTTTTTACTAAGAATAAAATGTTAGCAGGACGTTTACTGCTCTCTAAAACTCTAATTTAAGCCCACTACAAACTAGGACACCTACCTGTTCTATGCCAAAGGCTGGAATGGCCATCTAGCCTTGCTCCTTCCTTGCATGCGCTGTAATCTGCTCATGTATGATGGAGAGGGCAGTCAATCACAGATATAAAAGGTCTTCTCTTGAGAAGCCCTTTGATTACGAACTGGTGTAACATGCAGGCTACTGGACCCATCTATGATTCCCATTATTTCTGATACTTTCCAAGTGTGCATAGTTTCTGTATTGGGTATTGGTACCTCCAAAGTTGACAGTGTATCACTCATATAACAAATGGGTGCGGAATACTTACTGATGGTAAATATCTAGGAAAAGCCAATGATGTGAAATTCCCTGCAGTGAAACTCAGCAGGTGGCGTCAGATTACAACATAGGACTAATATTTTAAGAACAGAGATTGTCATGCTGTTATCCTGTACCTAACAAGAGACTTATCACACCTTAAAGACTGGACTCCTAATATATTTTTTCTGATACTGGATTGGTTTTATCAATACTTTTATTTGAAAATGTTGCCTTGATTTAATAAGATTTTGAAAATGTAGAACAAACCAGAAATGGAAATTTATGTATGAGGACTGAAAAGGGGGCTATAATTTCGCCATTTGTAAGTTAATATTAGCAAAATATGTTGTCCTTTAGTATAGTTTAATCAATGGTATTGCTTCTGGCAGCTGTGCCAGCTTCTGTTGCAATATAGTTCATGTAAGCATGCAAATACATATCATGAGTTTTAACCAAGGTTACCTCCTTATTAAAACTATCAGTCCGAATGACTGAGAGTAAGGGCATACCAGCATTAAGCACACATTCAAGGAAAGATATTATAATATATTTTTATATATTTATACATAAAAATATGCACAGAAATTCATCTGCATTTCTCATTTTTTTTTTACTGATTATGCTGATTTTAATTGATCATATGTATCACACATGACAAATTTGTAACTTCTACTGTCACAGCCTCATAATTATTTTCTAAATTCTTTCCATTATTCGTCTATGGTTATACACAGAGCAACTAAGGCTGTACTCAACCCATCAATTTCATAACATATAGATTCCATATGTTCTTTCCTAGCTACTTTCATTTCATACCTTTGGTTTTTTTTTTTTTTTCCTTTTTTCCTTT
>JANHGB010063339.1:7500-25528 GCA_026283785.1 Coracopsis vasa | reverse complement strand
CTTTGCTCGGCCCCCTCCGCTTTCCTCCGGCGAAGTTGAGCTGGAAACTCCTCCCCGGCCCCGCTCGGGCTCCGGGCTCCCGGGGTCCAGCCGGCCGGAGCAGCAGGGAGTCACAGGGTGATGATGCTCGGCTTAGAGCCTCCGCTCAGCTGGTCCTTCTTCCTTCTCATCATCCTCACCAGGCTACCCCCCCACCCCTCACACATACACACAGACGCGAGGCTGTATCTTATTTATGCATTCATATTTAGCACTGGGTTGTAATTGGCTACAAATTAATCCCTCGCCTGTAATAGTCTGTAATCTTCATCACTGGAGGAGAGACACGGTGAAAGTGTGTGCCGGGGGAGGGGGGCAGAGAGGGAGAGCGGGTGAAGGATGGTGGTGGCGGTGATATACTTGGCTGTCAGCTCTGTTTCAGCACACCTCCACTCATCTGGAAAGCATCTAAATAGCCTTATTTGGAGAAGTGGGAGGAGATGACGCTTTCTTTTAAATAATTGCGGGATCAATATAAAGAAGATATTATACGTAGAAAATGGGAATTTAAGGTCTCCCATCCCTAATAGCGCAGTTAGATGATCCAAAGGGGATTATATTTGTGTGTGTGTGCATGGGGGGTGCAGAGGTGTCAGCACCCAGCACCTGTTTCGCTTCCCCTCTGGTTTTATTTAATTAGAACAAAAGGAGAAAATGATGGAATTGAGGGTTAGTGGTTGGAGCGGGGCTGGAGTCTGCGAATTCCCTCCCCCTCTCGCCTCTCTCGCTCTCCCCCTTTAGCTAATTAATTACAATTAAATATCAAATGTATGTGCCAGAAGAAAATGAATACGTTTAAACGGCACAAGAGAAAACACGGCGATCAATAAATTCTGAGTAACTGGGAGAAAAGGTCTATTCCCTCCCATGCGGGAGTAAAGCAATAACCAGCCCCAACTTCCTCTTTCGGGTAAAGAGAAAAAAATACTCTCTTATTAACAGTGGGTTTAGTTACGGGAAATTAAGAGATGGGAATAAAAGTTAACTGCGGATTATAAACCCCGAATTTCTTCCCCGACCTCATTTCCTTCCCTTTCGTGTAAAGCCGTGTGCTTTGATAATATCCATTTCATTCTTATTTTGGACGCTCCAGTCGCTACTCGGTTTGAATTAGCTGCCAGGGGAAAAAAAAAGAAAGAGGAGGGGGGGGAGTTGTAGGAAAATAGAGAAAGCATAAAAGGAAAATGAGATTTTTTTCCGTCTTTGAGGCTGGTGACACATACAAGGACAGGTCCTTTGCAATTACCGCGGGCAATGATCCTTTAGAAAGCAGAAATTAAAAGTTGGGAGAAATAATGGGTAAAACAATCAGCTTGTAATTTTGGTAGGGCTTGGACATGATTAGTCCATCAGCGGGCTGGGCCCAGGGGAGTCCCGTGGAGCAGGAGCCCACGACAGCCCCCGCTCATATATTATACACCAGCCCTTAGATTTTAATCAGACACCACAACAGTGTCCTTTCCCTTTTACGACTTTATTATGCTTTATCTTTAAATTATAAATCACCTCCCGGGTTGAAATGGTATATGTATAATCTCTGATCATGTGTAGGTAATTACCTCTCCCCCTTTCCCTGACCTTACCGACGGGGCTACTAGGAACGAAGTTTTAATCTGCATGTGCACACGAACGTCCCCCCCATCTGCTTGTTTGTTTGTTTGTAGCAGCTCCTCTTCCCTTCCTCTCTTCTTTTCTTTGGGATAATTTTCCCTCCCATTACTTCTGCCCGCAGTTCTGGGATATTATTTATGGAAAGTGGATAGGAATTTAGGAGGGTACCAATGACTTGGCTCTGGCACTTGCGTGCATTTGCACCCTTTTCGGAGTGAATGTGTGTTTTGGGGGTGGCGGCAGGGATAGGTTTTATCCCCCTTGTCACTACATTGTAGGAAATAGACCCCAAAACCTAATTAGAATTGAATCTAAGTGCACAGTGCCGGGACAGGGACATTGGCACAGATTCCTGGGGGTTTGTAGGAAAAGGAGACACATCCCCAGGGAGCACCCACAAAAAGAGGCACCCCCTGGGCACCCTGATATGCTCGCAGGCACCATCAGCCCGATGGGTACCGACAGATCCCCCCCACCCCGGGGTGCGGTGGCTCATTAAGGATGCTGGTGATGTGCGGGGAGGCACTGCTGTCCTCCCCCCATCCGGACTGGGTCCCCATCCAGCCCGGCCCTTTTGTTTGCTGGCGGTTTAAAGTGAGTGTTATAAAGATGTTCTATTGCTCCTAATCACAATTGATTGTCAATTAGAGCCTCATTTGTGCAATCTCCATCCATCTGCCATCTCTGGTTATCTGTTCACCAGAAAGTTAGGGCTGATTACGGGGTCCGAGATGAGTTGTGACATGTAATATCTCTCTCGTGAGCTGGCCGGGTGACTGGTTCCTTTTCGCTCTCCAGGAAGACAATCTTTCCCATTTTTCCTTGCAGAGAAGGGACAAGCAACAGCTTTTCCCGGGAGAGAGATGCTGCCTTGCGGGAGCAGCTGGACGGGGTGCTGGTGGGTGGCAGGGACCCCCGCAAAGGGTAGCATTGACACCTCGCAGAGCTAGTGGCCTGTATTTTGGCCCCTTTCCCTCGACAGGGAAAGCTCCCATGGGAAGGTTTCCTTCTCCCAAATAGAGCCGCCTGCAGCGGAGATGCCCATCTCGGTACTTGGGCTGAATCATACCTGCGGGGAGGTGATATCTCCCAAGCCTGAAGGCACCGGCGAGCAGAGCATCTCCCGATCCCCCCGGGTACCCGCTGAGCACAGAGTGTTCCTGGAAATGGGGTGGGGGGTTCTGTCCCTTTGGGATATCTAAAGAGGGGGGATGCGGTGCCTTGGTTTTGCAAGGGCAGGACAGGGGGGACCCCCATAGCGCTCTGTCCCTCCCTGCTGTGGACCGCGGTTGCTCCCGCTGCTGTGTGCCGGGATCGACGGGAAGGGCCCGAGAGGTTTTCGGCCTCGGGCTTGATTAGTTAATACCGAATTCCAAATCAGACTTCAGCCAACTCCGGATTAAAGAACGATCATTGTATTTTCCCTCTTAATCTTTACTCTGGCTGGTCACCATTCGGCCCCGGGGTGTGGAGCTCCGGGGTAATTAAAAGCATTTATTGCTACGCTAAAGCAATTTAGCAGCCCTCGCTGAGTCCAGAAGGTCACTCCGGTGTGGCCGCACCAGACGCGGAGCCTTCGCGTCCATCCGTGCAGCCCCGGTACCGCGGCCGCTTCTACCCGGCTTGGGGATCCCGCAGCTCCCGTGGGCTTCTTGCTTCTCCCGTTCACTTTCCAAAAGCAGTTGGGCTCCAAAACTCCCCTCCTCCTGCTCTGAGTGGATTCCCCACACGCCCAAATTATTTATTATTATTATTATTACTACTACTACTACTATTATTACTATTATGTGACTCTATGGCCAGCCCCTGCATCGCCCAGCTTCCTCGGTCTCATCCTGATTTGGTGCCCCAGGAGGGTCTCTCCTCGCAGGGCAGAGCTGAGGACTGGGGCGAGGCGGTCACCTCGGGATGCTCGACTCTCCCCTGGAAAATGGGAGCCCCCCCCTCCCCAAGCCAAAATCAGGGAATTAATTAATTCTACCCACGAAGCCAAATGATTTAGGGAAAAAGAAGATTCTGAAGCAGATCTCGCCCTCTATCAATGAAGTGTCAGGTCCTCATAGTAGAAGATTTAAAAGCCCTGGGGATTCCAGGTTAGGGTAGTAATGAGCTTAATTGAGGTTAATGCTTCCTGCACAGCTCCTTGATTATTAAATTAATATTATCACACACATGAATCATAATTAGAAGTTTAAATAATGCTCTAGGGGAAATCCTCGGAGGATCTATTAAACAGTTCCCTTCTCTCCTGCCGGCTCATTCCCGGCTCCCCGGCAGCAGCCCCGGGGGCAGCCAGGGATGGGTGCTGCTGGATCGGGGGTGCATGGGACAGAGGGATACCCCTGAGGGTCACATTGGGGAGCGGGGAAGCGGTACCCACCGTCCCCCATCGCCCTTCAAGCCTCAGCTCGGCGGATCCCTGTTGAAACAGCCGCTTCTCCTCCTTTTGCCTCCTAATTTGGGCGCTTATCTCCCCGCACCCGGAGTTTCTACACAATACTAATGAAGTGCCTTGTTGTCACTTATCGCGGCTGGGATCGCCTCTGCAGAGGCTTTTCTTCGTGTACTTCGTGAAAGTCGACTCGGTTTGCTGGGAGGAGGTTGGAGCCGCTATGCCGGGATGCGGGGCAAGGTGAGGGGGGACACCCCCCACATCCCGGGTATCAACCCCTGGTTACCCCGCCTGCTGCCCCAGCCCTCGGCACGGCCAAGACACGCGAGAGAAGCAGCTTCGGGGTGTATGTGTGTGGGTCAGGTTTGGATGTAGGGGTGCAGAACACCCCATTCTGCACCCCCCCATTTCCTATTCTTCCCCCTATTTCCCGAGCTCCGGTGATGACCCGAGAGCAGCACCATCCCGTTTGCGGGGCAGCAGGGATGCAGTCGTGGTTTGGGAGCAAGCAGCTCCTTTATTATTGTTATTTTAATAAGAATAATAATTATTATTTCTAACGAAAGGATGGAATAGACACAGGGGTGGCACAATCAGCCCCCTCGGGGACCTCAGTGTAAAGGATGAAATAAAAGAGAAATCAGATGGCCGCACACAGGCAGCTCTCGCTTGCTCTCTCTTTCTCTTTCTATTTGTTTTCCTCTCTGTTGCTGAAACATATTGAAGGGGGAGAAAAAGGAAACATTAAGATCAACTGTGAGCCTTGCCGACGGTTTAACGATTTCAAATGAGCTCTGACTCTGGTGAAAATCTGACAATTACCCATCAGGATGGCAGATGATGGTTAAAATTACCAGAAATCAATATTCTCACCGGGTGTCCCAGCCTGATAAGAGAGACCAAGACAATGTTGACTATTAAAGTCGACAGCTTGAGATATTACACTATTAGTTATGCTATTTTTAATAATCTATAATATTTGGGCTATAATTAATTAATTATACGGGTCAGATAATATCTGGGGCTGGAATGAGGTCTGAAGGGTCTATTAAGGTTGGTAATGAGAAAGGAGAAATCTAATCTAAGGACGAGGAGCCGTGAAGGAACAAATATACAGCAGACTTCAGATAGAACGAGAGGGAAGGAGAAGGGCTATTGCAGACTCGATGCACACACCTCTGCTGCTCTCATCTCCCAGGCAGAGGGGCTGCCTATGATAGCATCTCCCCTCGCCACTTTATGTGGGTGCCTATAGCTTGTGGCAGAGGCCTGGCTCTCACTGGGATGCTACAGTCCTAGGGAAACTAGTGAAGGGTAAAAAGCTTGGATCTGAATTAAGGAATTAATGTTAAAATAAAACCCAAAGAAAGAAAAGAATCCCAAATAAACCCCAATAAATCACCCACATCTGTCCCTGCCTGGCCCCAGCAGCAAATTTCTCTTGTTATTGGGATGTGGGGACTCTTCAGGAAGTCAGGATGTTCATCTCCCCCTCCAGATACTGCTAAACTCCTCCTCGCAGGTACAGTATCTGACATTGGCCATAACATCTAAGAGCCTTTGCCATGCCTGGGTTTGTGCAGTCATTTGAGATGTATGCCAACATCCATGCACTAATGGCATATGCATGCGAGTGAAAATATCAACATCTATGAATGCATTATATATACTTCTCGCTGTAGATACACGTTTATATAAGCAAGGTACACAGAATACACAAATACGTGAAAGAGTAAAAAGTAACTGCATTGTAATGTATATGTAAATACATCTATTTATCTATCTTAAAAGTGTTTATGTGTGTGGCATGTATCAGCCACATAAAATGGCTTTATTCTCTCCTCTGCAAATGAACTTCAAGTCAGAGCCTGTGAATTATAAGCTCTCTTCTCGCTCAGCGTTACTAACCAATATTCTAGGTGTGACACTCAGGGCTTTACCTATTTTACATCGATTATAAAAATCGCTCCTTCTACTGCTACAATAATCCTTTTTCTAGGGGTGTATTATTTATCATATTAGTTCTACCCTTATTAGTTACAGGAGGGTGTGTTGAACAACATCCTTTTGTACAGGATGATGAAACCCACATTTTCTAGTTATGCTTAGATTAGCCAGGGTATTAATCCTTTCTTTTCCCAAGTCACATCTTAATTCCATCATTTTCAATAGGCTTCTCTTGGACATACTTTTCTCAGTGCTCTACTTATAAGATAGTCCTTGTTCAGATCTAGAAACCACAGAAGTATTAAAAAACCACTTGCAATGGTAGAATCCTTTCTGGAAAACAGCTCAATAGGATTCAGTATTTCCCCAACTATTCTCTGTTGTTAATTGAAATCCAAAGCAGAGTCTGCAGGAGGTGCCAACAATAGGGTAGTGTTGCAATAGGCCCTAGCCTAGTCTCCTTTTCATCCAACAAAGAGGAGGGATATTTCCCTCTTTTCCCCCAGCCGGTGCATAGCTCAGGCCATTAGTAGGGTGACGAGGTGCTAATTGAAGGCAAACCTGTGAAGTCCTGAGATTGCCATTGGAGACACAACTTCTGCAGGTACTGCTCATAGCACCTTCTCAGGCAAGGACAACCCTCTGAGCAAATGAAGGTCCTTCTCCCACCTACCAAGGAGGAAGAGATTCTTCTCTTTCTTTCGTTGTTTTTATATGTAAAGGAGTAAATCAACAACAAGATGGTTTACCCTTCATATTTAAACAATAAGTTAACAATATTGTCAGGGCTTGGTAGTTGTGATGGGTTAGTGAAAGTGGCTCCGCCTCCTGTTGATGGTTGTGTGTGATTTTCAAATGCTGGCATTGCTTTTGAAGCATGAGCGTGCATCAGGCAGCTGGAGGGAGGTGGAACTGAGCCTCCAAGGTTTTCAGTTCAAGAGCGAAGCAAAAAGCCAAAACACAAACCCTATTAGCTTAATTGTTCAGTAAAATAAACCTGGTGAGCTCAATGAAGACTGCCACATCCTTAATTTGCCCATATCGACAGACTGCTCTGGGCTGCTTCTGTTGCCGATACTCCATGCTACAGAAAACGGTGCCAAGGTGTTTCCAGAGTCACATCCCAGTTTTTTGAACCTGATTAACTTCCACCGCATCCCAGACTTCTGCTCCCTGCTTCAGAGCTTCACTGAAGACCCTGCAACAGTCTTTGTGATGAATTTGATTTGGAGGGGACAGAGGTGGCACAGGGATTGTGCATACAGGTATGCATCACTCTTGTCAAAGACAATCTCAGATAGGTGAGCACTACTCTACTGTGATTTTGTTATTTAAGCATTTAGAAATGAAGGTGATAGAGATATGAGACACAGTGAGAATAAAAAGATTACCCTTTTAGAACTAATGTAGAGAGTTTAATCAAAGGGGCAGCTCTACAACTGGCTAGCTCCATCAGCTGATTTGCACTGGGAGGGGATCTAATACAAAACTGACCGGTGCTTGATTGCAAGACCTTATTGGTACTTGAAATCCCAGTTTTGTCAGTACTGAGAAGCTTCCTGCATATTCAAGTAAGCATATTGAAGGCCCTACCCCATGTGCTTTTGTAACCAGGTTGGAGTGTTTTAAGGCATGCCTGGCATGCAGTTACTCCTCTCCTTAATACTATTGTCCCAGATGAGATGTGGTAATTCACTATTCAGTTCCAGACTGGGGAAGGGGGAAAAGTAATTTTGCAGGGTGCCTAAATGCCTATCGAAAGTGTGTTCTCCTATTTATAACCAAACAAAGTGGGTATATCGGAGCATTTTGCAACCATTTTCTGTGTATTTAGAATAGATACAAAAAACCTGCATCAGGCAAAAAGCTACAGAAATGCTGTATGCCTCAGTGCTAGAGAGAAATGGTTTTTACTGTAAGTATTTGGAAGCCAAATCCAACTATGGACTCCTATTTTAGCTGTATATTCAACATGCAAATTTGACTTGAACTCAGCCAGGCACCTTGGATTCTGAATCCTTAGATTCTGAAGACTGATTTACAGCTTCAGAATGATTTAAATTAACAACTGGAGTATTCATCAAGCAGTTTGACTGATTGCTGCAAAGGATCCAAGCAGTATAAGATGACATGTGTTTGCAGGGAAATCTGTGGGGCACCTGGCACATGATAACTGCATGGCCAGAACAACAGAATCACAGGTTTGTGAACTCCATCAGCCAGGAATCTTAAATGTGAAGGAAAACATCATGAAGTGTGGTAAGTCAGTGGCTGATGATACTGTCACATATGGAAGAGCATCCTTTTTGATGAGTGGGACATCATTTTGTGAAGATTAGGGAAAACTAGGGAAAAGATTTGCAGATTAAGACATAAAAGCAACTGAGCTTAAGGTTTGAAGTGGCAAAGAATCCCGTCCTGTCCCTACATAAAGTAGTTAAAAGGATAATATTTATTGTCCTTTGTAGCAAATTATCGATACCCAGAACATTAAAAACAAGAGTCAGCCAGTATAGTAATTGTAGTTACAGAAATAAAAACCAAACCTAAACCCTGAGCTATTTGTAACTGAAGCATACTGGACTTTGCTTTGAAAACAGTATCATTCTGTAAACCATATAATTCTCTACCAAGCAGAGCTCTGTGTCAAACCTTGAACCCTTGTTCAAGCTTAACATCTCTTCATGGCAAGCTGTGTTTCTCATGTGTTTTTATCACTGGATGATTGGAATTTAAGATTAGCTGTATATATAATGTTACTTTGATAAGCACATCATAAATTGAAGGAGGAAAAGTCAGAAATAGATATATAAGTTCATGTGTAATAATAGTTTTTTCTCATAAATGTTGTGACTGCCATTTTCTGGCTATTGAAACAACTGCAGATACAGGTAATGAAATAATTGGTACCTGTGCTTGAACCAAGAATAGCAACAAAACTCCCAACTTCCGGATTCTGGTTCTTATTCCTGGTGATGAACTTTGCTTGACACTAAATCAGAATAAATGAAGCTGGGAATTACAAGTTTCATCTTTTAATTCTGTTGTGCAAAAGTTGATTGTCTGTATTAGTTTCCCAGGCTGACATCTTAATTATTGCATAGAAGAAAATGTTTTCATGGGGCATTTCATTCCACTTGTCTTGGATGCCTTAGGATTTAAGGCACACAGAAAAATGGTGCAGGTGATAGATAACAAGCACTATTCCTTTTGCATTTCAGGCAGAGAAACCAGTCTAGGTTCCTGGTTACAACTTTCCTGTTTAAACATAGAAATGCACATACATGTTCCCGGGTGTTTTGGGAGGCTGAGTGAAGAGCATAAGCCTTGCAGAAATTGATGGTTCTGACGTTTTCTTTTTGCCTTAAACCTACTTTTACTTCCAAACTGCAATACAGAGATGATGGGTTCATATCAGACACATGTGCCTCTTAGTTCATCCAGTGAGTCCTACACCCTGATACTAAGCCTCACTGAAACTGAGGGGAATTCTGATGTTAGTGGACACTAGCTCAGTCCCAGAAACTGTTTCAGTCACTTCTTCATTTCATTTTTAGGAGAATCAATTGTGTTAAAGCTGATGACACATGTATCTTTATTAGATGACCCAGTTACCAGTATAGGTTCACTTTGTACCTCCTTGGCTTGCCAAACACAATCCATTTGACTGATGTCAGGTCCATTTCTCTGCATGCTCATTCCTCTAGCAGTCAATACTGAGGGTTTTTAAGGTTATCAACCAGACAGCTATTGGATGAGGCAGGGCCACATGACCTACTGCCCTAAAATACCTTAGCAGAAGTGGTGAACATATGGAATCAATAACTTCATTGAAACAGATACCTGAGATGTCACTTTCTACAGAAAGATGAAATGAAGATGTTGTTGTGGAAATGGGTCAAATTTTACATGGCTGATTCATGTTAAGAACCACGTTGGGTTAATGGGAATGCACATGTGTGCGAGAGAAGCAAAGGAGAAGCATTTGTCCAGTGTCAGGGTGTGCTGAGCTCAACAGGGCTGTGTGGTCCAACTCAGGAAGGTGCACAGAGGTCTAAGGAACTGGGATGTGTCTGCTGGAACGACTCTGCAAATGTCAGGGATGTGACTCCTCTAACACCCCACTTCTTGTCCTTGAATGACTCTACATTGAATGAGCTGCACCAAGGGTCTGCCACTGTATCTTTGCAGTGGCTGGAGCCCTGAGGATCATTGGCTGCTCTGGGATGACTTTCAAGGCAAAGTGTTGATCATCCCATATCCCACGCATAGGCACACACTACATGTATTCTGTTGGTGTTTCAAACTTTATGGGTATTTTAAACTAACATAGCCTCATCATCCTTACCATGTGCCCGATGATCATGGTGTTTCCACAGTTTTACCTTTCGTGCTTAACTGTTTTTTCCCTAATGCTTGAGTAAAGCCTCAGCCGTTTAGGTGAATCCAAGCATTTCTCAAAGCAGAAAATGCTGTCATCAGCACCAGTTGATACACAAAATCTTGCCACCATTTACTGTGGAATCACAGGAGAAATAATTTAATAAAATAAGTTATTTTATTTTCTCAAAAAAATAACATTTTTGTTTGATTGTGAAACAAAAAGGGAAGAAAGAGTGAAGAAAAGCTCAATAAACAGCCATTTTATTACTGTTGCTAGAAGTAAAATAAAGGTAAGGGAGACTTGGCCACTGTTTTATTGCAACTGTGAATTCACTTCTTTCCTTTAAGTGTCTGTCACATTAGTAGAAAAATACAGATCACTCCACAGTGTGTGCACTGGCAGAGACTCTGCCCATTTTTCACTTTAAATAACTTTCAGCTATTCTTTCCTTTCCAGAGTTGGAGATGGAAGGCTGGCATCGGTAGATGTGTAAAATGAAAGCAACACCTTCTGTGGGCTTTAGGTCAGAATTTGCCTCAAATCTCTTGCTGTTGTTTTGCTCATTTCACATTGTAATATGTTCTCAGTTTAATTGAAAGAATTAACAGAATTGGCTTAAATATGTGTTTTCTTTAGTGTTGCACATTATGTTAAACTTCATATCAAATGAAATTATTCCCCAATCACTTCTACTATTGAATGTGTTTTATGAACTGAGTTAAATATGAAGTCACTTTGCATCAGTGTTTTTGTGTGTCAAACATTTCTCTCTCTACTACAATGCTTAAATAATGGCTCTTAAGTCAGTCCTAGTAGATATATGCAAGTTTAACTGGATTAAGGACTGAAGCAACTTTAAAATATGCTTGTAAAATATAAAATATGATGTTTAGACTAAAAAAAAATAATAAACCTTTATAAAATACATATATTTGGGAGATGAACTAAAAAAGACCTTCTGGGGATCCACAAGAATGTTGGAGAGGGACATTTTTAGAGCAAGTCGTGATAGGACAAGGGGGAATGGCTTTCAAATGAATGCCTCACCACTGTAAGGGTGGTGAGGCATTGGAACAGGTTGCCCAGAGAAGTTGTGGCTGCCTCATCCCTTGAAGTGCTCAAGGCCAGGTTGGATGGGACTTCAGAGAGGCAATCTTTCTTTGCCACTTTTCTCCTTCGTCCAAAGCCAGTGAAAGTAGGAGGGTCTCTTGCCATTTCTTGAGCATAAACAAACCAAGGTGGTTTAGTCCAAGGCAGGAGAGAGGATGCTGCAGGTAAGTGCCTCTCCCAGAGAATGGCATGGTGGTGTCTTCTCAAATACTCATGCCTCTGCTGACTGTATCTGAAGCAACACAGCATGAGGAAAATGTATATATACTGTCAAAGTCATTGGTATTTTGCGCCTGGGGACTCCCAAATGCATGAGATATTTGCATTCCAAGCAATAATCTGTTCTTGTATCCATGTAGAGATAATAGTTCATAGCTCTACTTTCATGACATATTTTATATAGCATTATTGTTTTCGTATACTATATATTTTCTGTAGTAAGTTGACAACAGAAACCCTAAGGTTTTTGTCTTGTTATACTAATGGTGATCTGGCATGGCATAGATCTCCCTGATTTACACATACACGTGTATATCGTCGAATCATAGAATAGTTAGGGTTGGATAGCACCTTAAATGTATATAAATTCTTCTTTTTTCCTTCAAAGTCTTTCTGTGACAATATGATGTTCTCCATGTACAACTGTAAGTTTTTAGTATCTTTGAACCCTAATTCTTTGCTTTGCCACCACTGTAGTTGCCAATAGGCTCTGGTTCAAGAATTTGGGCTCAGGTTGCTGATGGGAAATCCTCACAGGGACTGGACTTTGTAGAAAGGCTATCTGAATTAAATTACTGATAATGAGCATGCATGGCAATTGAAGCCTTGTGATGCTAACTGCTGACTGGGTGTGTGAAATGAATAATTACATTCAAATAAAGGGAAGAAGTCACAACATTTGTGCAGCACACACCATTTGCCAACCCACGATATTTACATTCTATGCTTCTTTCACTTATATGTTTATACCTTAACAGATATTTTCTCAAGATTGAGAGACTGCCTGATCTAATAGCAGGTAATCTGTACTGAACCTGAGCGCCAACTGATTACCAGGCTTGCTTGAATTACTATATGCTATTACAGTATTTTAGGAACCTGTAATATCCACCATTACTTTCTCCTGTGAGAGTCCTTAGACTGACTTGCCATTGCCATTTTTCCCTCTTCGGCAAATAAATATCTTAGTGTATCCAATACGATCAGCAGAGTGTAACCACAGTGTATGAGTTTTTAGCACAGATAATTAAAGCCCAATATTCTCCACTGTAACAATTACAAGTACTTGACAAAACAATGACAAGGTCATCCTGTGACTGTGCCCATCAGTCAGGGAATTCCCATCCTTAATAAAACAATAACCCACTTGTTTAGAAACCACTGTATGAAGGAAGCAACAACAAAATTGTTTCCTTGGACATATGTTCCCTTAACCACATAAATGTGGAGCAATAGCACATACAGTCTGCTTTGCTAAATAAGACCAATTTCTCCTACCTGCCCCAGATACGTTGAGTTGTGACTAAATATGTTGGAATAGCACATACTGCTTGGATTATGTGGGTGTACGCCAGGGAGCCTCTATTTTCCTTTGGGAGCAATGGGATGGCACATGTGCTCTTACAGGCAGCCCTGACCTGGAGAGGAGCATACTGTGCTTCCCCAGCAGCATCTACAGCAGATATGATTGTGCTCTTGGATATAAACAGATTTGACTCAGTTGTCCAGCATCACCTACTACCACATAACTACACACAAACTGACGCTGAAGCATGGCATTGGGTTAGAAAAGGAGAATTTTGAGCTTATTTAATGCCACAGCCTGGACCTGGGATCTGCCTTTGTGTAATCTGAATAAACTGTGGCTGGTGGGTCATGCTTGGGCGATGCATGACAGAGACATGGGTCCCATCACAGGGACTTGTGTCGCCTACTTCTCTTGGCTCAGAGTGGACTGTTCAGCTGCATCTCTCCTGCCCTGGAAGCCAGCTTCCTGGGCTCTCCATAGCACCTGGGTCTGTGCTACAATAATGCTTTACAGAGGGGAAGGAAGGATGTTCGGTCCCTTTCCTCACCCCTTGGAGTGGCCCTACAGGTACAGAGTGCACAAGGCTCCATGGTTGCATGTATTACACTACTGCCCCACATGCAACTCCCTTGCATTCAGTGCATGGTGGGCTTCTGCAAAATCTCTACCCGTGTTCAAGGCAAGGCAGGGAGCTCATCTAAACCAGTGCATTCTCACCTCCAAACCCAAAGTCCACTGCGATCATTATTTGCCTTCCCAAGCAAGGTGTTCCCCTACCAGGAGCAATAAAGCTGCCTAGCAATAAAAAGATGTGTCAGACCCCATGAGGAGAGCAGCAAGTCATAGCTCTCCTGACAAAAACTAAGAATGGTTGGATACTAGTGGTGGGTTATCATGATATTTTATTTACTGATTTGGACTTCTTTGCTTCATGTGTCCATGTACTACCTTAATCCTTTGGCTTGAATGAGATCTGCTTGATCTGTGGGCTGGGTATATACTATGTGGTTAAGGCAAGTTTTGCCCTTGGTAGCGAGTGGTGCAGGTGGCTGCTAAGCCTGAGATCCAGCCTTAAAGCCAGATCTCATATCTTCTCTGCTGTCTGAGTCAGACACTCAACTTTTACTTGCTTACAAACCTACCTCTCACTTTGCAGTCTCAAACCAACTCACATAGACATAACTTTGTGGCTTGCTCAGCATGGGAATGAGGTCCTGGAGTCTATAATAGCAGCCTGGCAGGGCTAGAGTAGGCACACTGCATTTGCTCCATAGCTCTGTATGAAATTCATGGAGCAGAGCAAGTCCATCCTGGTTATCTGTTCCCCAGCATAGCTACTGTGGGAAGAGGACAAACTGGGTGTGTAGCATGTCCTTTCACATGCTTGCATCTAGGTGTGATGACACAGGGCAGACACAGAGAGACTGAGAAGTGTCCTTATTTCGTTGTTTACAACTTGGTTTAGTTTATAACCTACAAAATGTGCAGTGGTGGCATATATTAAACAACAGGAATTTAAACTGAAATAGCTTCTCTTATGAGTATCTCAAATTCCCTACAAAGTTAGGGCCCAGATGTCAAAGGGTCAGAAATCAGAATAGCTATATACACCATAATGGAACTTTACTAGAATAAATTGGTTGAGTATCTGAACAGACATTGTAGGTTTCAGTTCTTGCGCAGGCAAAATTTCTACAACGAAGCCATCAAGGTCCGAATTCTTCACTGTACTTAGGCACCTGAATCTCCGAGGGAGTTTGCCGCCCACAAATTAAGTAGATACCTTTAGATTTAGTCTTCAAGAGTTCCTTTTGCTCAAGAACTGCAGAAGATCCTAGAAGAGAAACTTAAGAAACCAGCTGAGTACAGCTGGGAGTAGACCGATCCATAGACTAATGGATGTGTTGAAGGGCAAATATAGCACAGGCAAGGGAAACATCTATTTTTCCATTGATGGAGGCTGCTGGCTGCTACTGAACTGTGTCAACATGAGTTTTCTCCTGACACCCATGTCTTCACAATGGCAGAATGTGCCATCCCTATACAGAACTTCCTAATTTGTAAGTTTACTTCTAAACTGATTTTCATTTTGAAAAGCTGATGTTATCTTACATAAAACAAAAAAAGGGGAACTACACTGAAATGTTTAATTTGAACCAAAGCACTTGTTTCTCTCACAGATTTGGGTTTTTTTGCTCACTTCCCACCTTTCAGCCTTGATCTCACACAGAAACAGAGAATTTTCTCATTGACTTCCTTGCAATGGGCCAGGCTGAGAGTCTGCTGTTAGAAAAGCTTGTATACAAACTTATAGCTTCCACTGCTTGAGTAAAGGCTAAGAAGTAGGAAAAGCAATTACGAAAGAGAAGTCTGTTGTCTTTTATGTAGCCATTGTAGAATTAATTGATGTTTGCAATTTATTTTTATGAATGTAATTAGAAACTGATGTCTCGGCGACTGAAAGCTGCTTTTATGTTATATACAACTAACTACAAAGGTAATTTTGCAGGCTTCTATGTTTAATCACTTGCATTTATACTCATTACTGCATAAATATGGCAGAAGTGAAGTGTAGAACTGTGTTTCTAAGGCAACAGTCATTTTTTCAGATACTAATTAAGCCCATTAAAAGTACCATATCTGTTCATGTTCTCCTTCACAGAATAAAGGCATCAAAGCAGACAATTTGGCATGTTAGATAGGAATTAGTTTTTCCCACAGTTTTATGTCATGCGTTTGTAAATATATATTCTTGAACTCCTCAAGACCAAATTCTATGAGACTGCCACAGGGCTGCATATAAGGAATTTGGAGAGGGGCATACAGACCCACGGCTGTAGTAATAGATCATCTGTGTAGATGACCTTGGCTTTACAAGCTTTCCTCAGACTTATAGACACTTTGCATCCTGTATTTGTTCCAGGGACTCTTACCTCACCATCTGCTTCACGGCTGTGGAAGAATGCTTTCCCCTACCAAATCCACAAAAGAGCTCGGAAAGGGTTTTAACTCTCATTTGGAGGAGCAATGCAGCAGCCAAGAGCTACTGACTTCATGGGGCCTGTCAAAAACACAGGCTTGCAGTACACAGCAAGAGTAGATGCAGGTACCAGAGTCGTCTAATCATAGAATCAACTAGGTTGGAAAAGACCATTAAGATCAAGTCCAACCTTTACCCCAGGACTGCCAAGTCTACCACTAAACCATGTCACCAGTGCTGAAGTATCTGCTTCAAGCCAAAACCTGCATTTAAATACTTTACCAGTGTGTGCTCTAAGCCCATGGACTGTGAGTGTTCAGGCTGTGTCATAGTGTGTTTTTTTCCCATGTTATATGATAAGTAAAAAAAACCTACTGATTTTTAACTTTAGAATAGATCACACTGAGGAGGTTTGTTGTTATAAAAGTGTCAACTCTGCATAGATAAGAGCATCAATCTCTTAATGAGTTTTCCTCTGACATACGTAACAAGAATTTCCTGGTATCTTGGAAATTAGTGGTCTTCTTTAGCCTGAGGTTCGGTTATGCTGACCTCTCTGTCATAACCCTGCCAATATTTCCAAAGTGTATGTTTTTCCTGTCACAGAAGCAGAGACAGAACCAGCTTTCCACAATTCAGTTAAAGAAAGTAAAGGAAAAGAGATGCTGCTTTTATTGTGCCTGAACAGATGTTATATAAGAAAGGATTGCCCACAGATGCATTGTGAGTTAATCACATCTTTCCTAAAGTATATTGAGAAATTCTCATTAATGTCTGAAATGAAATACTTATGATTACAGGAAATTAAATTACTTACAACATCTTTTTGCAGCCTCTCACTCCCAACACACGCTCTTTTTAGCACACACATATACACACACATAACTATTGTTAATTAAGACTGTCTCCATTATGGAGCTAATTAACAATTAGCATAAACATAATTAGCTAACGTTGACATTTAACTCATTACATTGTTTAAATAATTTTCAGAAATTGCCCTTAGTGGCATTCTGTCACACTGAAATAATGGCAGCACTTTGTCATGGAAATTAAATGACATTTGTGTTGTTTCCTCTCTAACTCATGCATGGAAGATTTTCTTTTAATTTGAGCTGCATTCAGTCCAGAATCCAAGGTGATTCCTTAAACATTAGCTACAACATATACTCCTTGGACACCCTCCATGAGTAACCTGAAGTCCTGGGGATCTGAATCCTCTTACCTCCAGAAGCCCACTGGATATCTCTGTGCAGATTCTCTGCTCCCTGAGGACTCCTCATAGGCTTGATAATGGCTAATGATAGGTAGGTGATCAGTTCCATTGCAGAGTATGGAGAAGTTGCCTTGCAACTTCCTGTGACTGCAGTCAGTACTTGCTTTCTGCTGTTAAGGATTTGTGCTTGCACCCCAGAGAGCCAACTGTAAGCTGGGCTACATCCAAAGGAGTGTGGTCAGCAGGTCAGGGGAGGTGATTTTCCCCTCTGCTCTGCTCTGGTGAGACCCCACCTGCAGTACTGTGTCCGGCGCTGGGGACCCAATACAAGAAGGATGTGGACCTGTGGAGCAAATCCAGAGAAGGCTGCAAAGATGCTCAGAGGGCTGGAGCACTTCTCCTATGCAGACAGTCTGAGACAGTTGAAGCTGTTCAGCCTGGAGACGAGAAGGCTCCAGGGAGAACTTATTGCAGCCTTTCAATACTTTCAATACAAGAGAGCTTATGAAAAAGGTGGGTACAGACCTTTTAATAGGGCCTCTTGTGATAGGACAAGAGGTAATGGTTTTAAACTGAAGGAGGGTAGATTCAAAATAGATATAAAGAAGGGATATTTTTTACAGTGAGGGTGGTGAAACATTGGACCAGGCTGCCCAGAGAGGTAATAGATGTCCCATCCCTGGAAACATTCAAGGTCAGGTTGGAGTGGGCTCTGTGCAATTTGCTCTATATGCAGTCCAGTGTACATGAGTATTTCCAATAAAATATCCTTTTCTGGGGGCCACAAGATTTTTAGTGTCCATGAGCTGGCTGGGACAGTA
>JANHGB010063339.1:0-2500 GCA_026283785.1 Coracopsis vasa | reverse complement strand
GATGCTTGGAGAAATGCTGCAGAAACAAAAATAATGTGTTATCTTTTTGGACGCATGCCTTAGCAAAGCTCTTGAGAAAATTAGCACTGTAGCAAACAGCTTCCTGCTACAATTGGGAGTAGCAGGAGCAGCCACATGCATCAGTTTTTAAGTCATTTTTCAGCTTTGCTGTTCCCGGCCCCCCTTCCATGGGTGACTGGACTCCGGTAGCAGAGCTGACGTTTTCATTCCCTGGAAAAGCTCAGACCCTGGCTCTCATTTAAATGTGTAAAATTATCTGAGTTGTTTTCCCCTCGATAAGGTTTACAAGTGTCTGTATATCTTCAGTTTTAACAGAGGGCAGTTCAGTAGACGGTTTGCGAAA
Organism: Coracopsis vasa; assembly: GCA_026283785.1. NCBI lineage: Eukaryota > Metazoa > Chordata > Aves > Psittaciformes > Psittacidae > Coracopsis > Coracopsis vasa. Next base: position 2,136 of record JANHGB010063339.1, on the reverse strand, counting down.
TACTGGTCAGGGAGATAAATTACCTTGTAGAGCCACACAATCACCATCCACAATCTCCTCAGTGACTTTATAGCCAATGATAGGATTTTTCAAGTTCATAGAAACTCATCAAAACACTTCCTGGTATTTTTTGCTTCTCCATCTAGCCATTCTCACTTAAAGCATAATCTGTACTGCTCCTGCTAGGGAGTGAGGGCTTGGTTTGATGCCTTAGGGCCCGCTGAGCGCTTCTTTATTTCTGGCAGCTCCTTGGGATTTGTGAACTGGAAATGGGAATGTTTCGGGCTGCTGCAGCACTTTGACATGTTCCTTTCCCAGGGGTCATATCTAACCTCGAGTGATGCTTTGTGTGTGCTGTTAACAAGTCAAGCTTTGCAGGCTTGCTCTCTAAGGTTATTGCCAGGAAACTGAGTGGTTTTATGCTTTCTTTTGCTGGTCTTCTGGGGTCAAGGTTTCATAGCTATATATTTGAGGCTCCCCAGTTCTTCTGGGTGGGTGCTACTTCAGCCCATAAGTTGTTTACAACATGATTGGTGTACAACATCTTCCAGCAGAAGAGGACATGCAATACGCAGGGTGGAGACCTCCTTGAACTTCTTCTCCTCAATTTCATGGGCCTTTTCTGATCAACATAGTGCTTGGAAGTTGTCAGAGAGAGACACTCCTGTGTTTCTGAGCCACCAGGAATTCCAGTCCCTGAAGCCAGGATCATACCACAGCAGTGCAGGTTGTACTGGTTTATGCCACTGCTGGCTCCAGCGCATGATTAAATGCCATTCTGGTTCTGATTTAGCTGAGGGAGGAATAGGAAAAGGAGGGAAGAGGGAATATGGAAATTTTATAGTCTCTGTGGATGTGTATTTCTCCATGATGTGATGTAGCTGTGGCTGTGTAGCTGCACATGTTTAGATTGGGACTGTGTGTTTCATTGTTGATGTACACCTCTCTCTACCCCTGCACAGCTCCATGGAGATTTGCTGAAGCAATAATATGGCAAATACAGGTATGGTTGTGGGTACAGAGCTGTCATATGGCTGAGTGGGAATGTGCTGAGGGTGACTTTCTGAGGTAACGGGTTGCATCAGAGCCTGCCCTTCAAGCGCAGGGGTTAAGAATTGATTCAGATAAGAGTAGGTCCAAGTACTACCCTATTATAAGACCTTTCAGGTGTTATTTGTGAGTGGCCTCTATTTCTAAATTGATTTTTTCCCCACTTATATTCTGGCTCAGAGCAACCTCTTGTTCGAAACAGGCTGCGCATTTACCCTGAGTGATGTTTCCCACATCCGGGGCAGCTCCCCTCTGACAGCGCCAGCAGAAGGCATTGCCAGGAGGCTGTAATTAAGGGTGTTACCAGAGTTATTTGCTCTGTTCCCAACAGGCTCTGAAATGGTGATCAGGAAGAAACTAGAAATAGCTGCTGGGCCTAATGAGGTAGGCTTGGAGTGATAGGGATGTCCTATTCTCATCTTCTCAGAGGGAAGTAAGAGATCTTAGTGTCGGGTAGCGTTGGACTCAATGAATGAGTAGTAAGTTGTTTTTTAAGCTGTATATGTGACGATAATATTGATGTTTACTGGAGGGTTTTTTTGTCAAGGAATTTTCTTCCCTTTTTTGTTATGCCCATGCTGCTGTTCACCCCAGATCAACAGAAAAGGAAGACTGTGCAACCAAGGACATCATGAGATTAGCTCAGCTTTGTGGTAAGGCATGATTTGGCCCATACAAAGTGCTGCTGGAAGAACAACAGTGAGCTGAGGAGCTGGTAGGCTGGTAGTTCCTGAATTTTTGGGAATTAAAAATCGCTCAGTCATGAAGAGGTTTTCATTTAATGTTAACCTCTTCCCAGGCTTTTCACTTTCAAAATGTTGTCTTCTGTTGTCACAAGGATGCTGGAGAGGGACTCTTCATCAGAGACTGTAGTGGTAGAACAAGGGGTAATGGGATTAAAAACAGTCAGATTGGATACAAGGAAGAAGTTCTTTACTGTGAGGGTGGTGAGGCACTGGAATGGGTTGCCCAAAGAAGTGGTGAATGCTGCATCCCTGGCAGTGTTCAACCAGTGTCCAATCTAAGCCAGGTTGGACAGAGCCTTTTGTGACATAGTCTAGAATGAGGTGTCCCTGCCCATGGCAG
>JANHGB010063338.1:8779-21436 GCA_026283785.1 Coracopsis vasa | reverse complement strand
GGTCTCCACGCAGCCTTCTCTTCTCCAGGCTGAACAGCCCCAACTTTCTCTGCCTATCTTTGTACGGGAGGTCATATAATAGTCATATCAATAAGGTTCCCAACCCTAAATTAGATGTCCTTATGGAATTGAAGCACAAAACAACTGAAACAAACTCTTTTCATTTGTAAAAACATCTGTCAATAATTCAAAGTTGTATTTTGCACAATAAATCTAGAAGGGCCTGTTCATCAGGAGATAACTAAAACATTAAACCAAGATTAGAAAGAAATCATAAAGCTGGGTTTGTTTCAGTAAGCCTGGAATTTCAGATGAAGAAGAAACATATTTCAGGTCAAGGCCTTAGCTGAGTTATAAACAATCTGTGCAAGTTGGCTTTATTTGGGAAATATTTTGTTGAAGCAAATCATATTTATCTGATCTCTTTCATCTGACTTAAAATCCATGAATACAAACACTTCTCTTGCTGCATACAGGAAACATAAGCCAGTTTTCTTGTTTGTGATTCCAACCATACTTCCAAAACTTCTCTAAAAAAAGAAATTCCATCTGCTGCGTTTCTCCTAAGGCCATCATAAAAACTGAGTTTCTGATTTCTTATTATTCCTCTGGTTGTTTTCCATTTGTATGTTTGATTCTCTGTTTTTTCTCCACTTATCACTGGATCCTGTTCTGTGGAGGGGTGGAGGTGGGGGTGGGAAGGAAAAAGGAGGCTGCAAACTGTTAAATTCCAATCCCAGCATTTACATGATGGGAAGTCCTTGGCCTTTTTCGTCTATCATCTCATTGTTCATCACTTTAATGTAAGTGACAGATATCTAGTATGCACATCGTCCTTAAGGAGATTTGTGGTTGTACATAGATCAAAAATATACATCCTGGAGGCAGCCTAAACTCCAGCTTAACATATTAAAAAAAGATTTAGATGGCCCTTGGACATCCCTGAGAAATTCAGTGAGAGTGATGGGACTTGTGCCTTGATAACACCTGACTATGACAACAATAAGTCAGTGGGATATAAGAACAAGTTAGCAGGAATAAGTAACTGCAACATTCAGTGAGCAGCAATGTAGAAGTTGTCACAGTGGTGATTATTTATGTTGCAGTATCAAAGTAGCAGCACTATGATTAAGGTCGTTTTGTGTAATTCAGATTTAATAAGAACTTTAACCTTTAGTTTGTTGAAAAATAAAAAACCCTCAAACCATTGAAATGGCAAAAAAAAAAGTCAAAAGATAGGATGTGAACTTTGAGCTGCATTTTAAACTATAGCTTTACAGTGATTTGATGAGAAAATTATCGACACATCAAGTATCATAAAATCTTGAACCTTTTTAGGCATTTTCCTTTGTGGTCATTAAAGTTGGTTTTGTACAAGCCTTCAAAACGCTTGAAGCCTTCCTGTGCAGGAAAGGCTGTGCCGGAAATTAAAACCATTTTGAAACATCAGCCGTCAAAGGGTGGCTCCTTTGACTGGAGGTTTCTTCCTGCAGCAGTAGTTATCCATCAGTTGTGTTTTGTGTGCCTTTTAGTTTTACTGTGAGTGTCTCACACCATCATTTTAATTGCAGAGTGCTGAGTTGCATTCAGACAAAATAATTTCACAAATGTATGGAATATTGTGACAGTCAGCCCTGTCAGAAATCACTAGCTAAGAAAAGAGGATAATATTAAAGATGTATAACAAAGAACAAGTTTCTGAATATAGATACCTTCCAAAGAGGGAAATGAAGGCATTGCTGATCACATTATAGGCAAGACAAACAGGAATCCATGCACAAATCTTTCCTTCATGGACTTTATTTGTATACCTCTAAGCTTAGAAACACTCAGAAATTTCTGAGTACATAGGAACATCATGCCCTAGTATTAGCTGTAACTAAATAGAGCTTTTGATAATTCATTGTAATTCGGGTTACCACAATGGGCCAGAAACTTGCTCCCTAGTTTCTGCAGCGTAATCAAGTAGCACTTGGCTAAGCTAATAGTGCAGTGACAGGTCAGGAAATGATAGGGAAAAGATGAGAATGGTGGAATTTTTGAAATGATACAGGGTCCTAGTGTCAGTCCATGTGGAACTGAGTGCTATTCTGGTTTTTGCACAACCCTACCTTTAATGCCCTTCATTATTAACAAAAGGGCTTCTGCGTTTGATGTCTCTGAGCAGAGAAGAGAGACTCAAATCTCTTTGAATAAAGAGAAGACTAACTCATTTCTATTATAGTCCCAAAACAGGAGTAGGAGCTAAGAAGGAGTACACTGTGACATTGTGACATTCAATAGCATGACATTGAATTGAGGCAGCATGATGAGATACAGCCCACATACACTGGTCATTGCCACTTTCAGAAATGAGAGTAGAAAAAGATTTCTAAGATGTGTTTTCATCTCTCACACTCAATAGAGAGCAGTGATCTCAACACCCACAGGCCTGACACAGCACCGGGTGATGATATAGAGATGACAAAAGAAATAACATTGTCTCATATTGAGAAAATAGAATTACTCTTGAAACTGTTATGATTTGAAACAACTATACATTTATTTCTTTATTACCAGAAAACCATGCCTCTACATTTTGTAAATCAAATTCGAAGTGCTACAGTGGCTATTGCTTTTAACCACTAGAACCTCATAATAATTTCAGACCCTGGGTCAAATAAAATAATTTTTCAACAAAATATTCATAAGACCTAAATAGGTTTTGCTGTAGCTTTTGCTTCTGTGGTCCTTTACATCTTTTTCTCAAAAAAAAGAAAAAAGTAGTTATTATAAACTAAGTGAATTTTATGTTCCAAAAAGATGAGGAGATCCCATTGATTTGCACTGTGCTAAGGGAAGACAAGATGAAAACAGTCCCTCTCAAAATGTTCTTCAAGAATAAACTCATTATAAGCTGCTTCACCCTTGGCATTTGCGTGGCTGTTGTGTCCTGGCAGACCAAAAACATCAAGCCTCACCTTGCTCTACAGCTTTGCTTACTAATCTGTCAATGTCGTACGTGGAAAGAAGAGCTGCAACCTTGTAGAAGTCCTTGGTGCCATGGTATAGTGGTTTCCACATCTTTCATCCTGCACACCAGTTGGCTTCGTAGGTCAAGTAGAGTTTACCCTTTCTTTACCCTGTACCAAGAGGTCATTTACTACTTGCTTTTAAGCAGTCATCTAGCACCTCTGATGCTATCTGTATTATCACATTATGAGGACTTGAATGATCCAGCTGAAATCAGGTCCCTGGAGCTTGAATAGAGAGTTGGGACGTAGGGTGTCTATGATGTTGATATAATTTTCCCAGCTTCAATTAGAATTTGATCTAATGCATTTGTTTCAAGGTCTCTGCGAAATTGAAGTCTTGGTGTTCTCTGTGGAAGGCATTATTAGAAATAGTTTCCATCAAGTTTCAATATAAAGCTGTAGGCACTATTAGAGACACTTCTGGTGGTATAATGAGGTGTTCTTAGGCATTTGTTCTGACTGGCCCTGTACGTGATCTGTGAATGCCAGAATTTTACTGTTCTCAAATGCATTTGTAAATACACTTTTTTCTTGCCATGTTTCTATTTGCTGGTAACTCACCCTAATGAAATGAAGTGACTTTTAGATGTAGTAAAAAGAGGTTTGATAAAAACATTAGAAGTACCTCCATAAAGAGCAGAAGCTAGATATCCACTTCCCCCCTTAGAGCATGCTTGAGTAAAATGGGCCCAGTGAAGTCAGCAGAATGACTTTCATTCACTTTGACAGACTAGGGGTGTGGACCTTTAATCACTGGTTAAGAAGATTTGACACAACCTTAACTATAACATAACAACCTTAAAACAGTACAATACATACTTCAAAGCATTTACTGACGTGCACTAACAGACATCAGAAAACAAAAGAAAATAAAGGAAGGAATAAAGACTAGTTTCAAATTTCAGGCAAGTAGAAGGTCTTGCATTCTCAATTTGTTTGAGTACTGTTTGTAATCGCACTAAGCATTTTATGCCAGGGACAACAGCCTTATACAGCACATGCTGTAGTCTGATTTCTTTCCTCTTGACCCAGGTTCATATTTGCAACACAAATACTGAAAGGATCACACATGCCTCCAAGCTATAAAACGATGTCTGGTTCACAGCAAACATCAATCTTCCTTATAAATGCTTGCTCTTCTTCAGTGGTATTCCCAGTTATTAACTTAGGGCAAAGCTTTGCAGCATTTTGATTGTGCTATGTAACAGTGCTGCAAAATTATTTTCAAGAAGATGTCTTCCTATTATGATTTATTTACTATTGCCACTACCTGAAATCAACCCTTCCTTTGTAAAACTAGTGTTTGTATCCAGCATCTCTCAAGCTGTTATTGCTGTCACTGTGAAAATAACAAAATAAAAGCATTCTCTCTTTTCACTCATCTGCTCTACAGGAGAAAAGAACTAGGGGATGCCTCAGAGAGGGACAGTATCTCCTGGGGTTGTTCTTCTGCTATCTAAAATACTGAAGGCAGAGGTGGGGATCCAGTTATGTCCTTCTTGCCTCCCTGGTTAGCTAGAGAAGTGTTCAAAGAGAATGCATGCACTGCTGCACTGGACTCATGCCTGTACTCTCCAAGAGCTCCACCTCTCAAGAATTCCAACCATCTTGTTCTTGCTTTAGGATCAGCTCTCTATTCACGTGATCCATGAACTAATTCTTTCACTGATTTAAAAAGTATAAAGGATTTCTTTGTACCTAGTCTACAAAAAAAAAGTTGCAAGAAACTGTGCAGATTTGGAGATTTCATCTGAAGGAGTTCAAAGGCAGCTGAAATAAAAAAAATCCACATTTTGTCTCAAACAACTCTTCCAACATCACTTTCAAATATATTGCATTTTACAGGCAACCAGAATTACTTTATATCCTATTAAAAATGGCATTCAAATTTAAACATCTGCAAGGTGTTAGGCATTCTCAGCAAAATTCTCAGTAAGCTCAACTCCCACCAGCTACAGATGGAGAGGAGGGGGCTGAGAACTACATTGCAAGAGTCAGTCTTGAGTACAGTTAAATTTAATTCCATTTTGATAGGTGTTGTGGGGTTTGGCCACAAAATCACACTCCATATTTAGAAAGCTGACTCTTAACGGCAGCTAAAAGCTACACTTCAATCTCTCCTGAAGGCCTGCATTTCTCAAGTACTTTGACACTGTGTCTAGTTAAGAAGGTCCAAAGCATAAAACCCACTAGAAAATCCCTAAAACCAGGAGGCCACAGTATAAAGCCTATTATCTACTCCCTATAGGTTTGACTTGAAAGCAAAGCAGCTTTCAGCTTTTGGAATCTAATCCTATCTGGTGCCAGTTGGGTGAATTCTACGTGGGTAATGCTTTGTGGGTAATTAAGATTTATGCAGAGCACAGGTTGTTTCTTACTACAAGTCATCACTTGGGGGTTTTATTGGCTGACTAATGATGTACTTCTGGTAAATTAAATTGGGGTTTTAGCTGAAATAAGATGTCAAAATAGATATAAACTTTTCTTTAACATATCCTTGAAAAGCCATGAGAACCATGTCTCAAAGTCCTGTATAGCTTAGTAAGCTACTAAATTAAAGGAAGAGTTTCTATATAATCTGAAAAACATATTAAAAAAATACATTTCCTATTAGCTCCAAACAGATAGGACCAATCTATCCCAATCTAAGACTAGAGCAGTTAGAATGTTAACGTGAGTAACACTTCATTAGGAAAACACATGTTTTTGCACTTAACTGAAGCTGATTAAGACTGACAATTTCATGAGTCACTGTAAACCAATAAATCACAACTATACAGATCTCTTTCTGTGGTATTTCAACATTTACCAAATACTGTGTCACAGCAGAAACTTAAACAGGCACTCTACAGTAAATACTTAGCATATCTGAGTCCTGATGCCTGCATGGGGAAGAAGGTTGCATTCATTAAAAAAGAATAGAATAGATCTCGTAACATTTGTAGACAACTGCATGATTTATTCTCAAGTTAGAAGCTTTCTAGAGATCAAAGGAGCAGGAGATATCAAAGCTTCTGATGTACAACAGAGGTTTTAAACACTAATCAACACTCTGAACATCAATACAAAGACAGAAGAGCCAAACTTCGCCTTCCTCGCTCTCAAGCTGCTTGATATAAATTGGCTTTTCAGGAATTATTGATACAAAGTGGTTTGGGTTTGGGTTTGTTTGGGGGTTGTTTTTTTCCCAAAGAATTTTTTACTATATTTGTTTCCAGAATGTGAAATTTTATAAATAAATCTCTGTATGTGATAAAATTACTTCAGTAAAGTGAGAACAGAAGAAATCAGGGAAAAAAGGTACCAAAGAAAACCCCTTCTCATTACTATTTCTTCTAGAACACTACTAATCTACAATTAACAGCTTTTAAATGTAAAATTATGTACCATTTGTTCAGATTCTAACAACTCAGAGCCCAAGGCAGCTTAAAGAAATGTTGCACATATATTATTAAGTAACAAAAAAAAGTCAATGGCTATAAATCTTAAGATATGGATAAAACATACTTTATGTGAATCTAGACTAGTCAGACACATTATAGTTAAGTCAAAGTTATCTCAGCAGAACACATCAGGCTTTAAGATTAGGCTTGAGGATATGGTTCAGTTCACTATAAGGGCAACTGTGTTTGTGAGAGGTCACTAGAGAACCCAATGAGATCTTTTTGCTCTTGGAGTCTTTTGCTTTATTATCTTTTAGCAGCATACTATCAAATATTTTGTCAAAAATTACAAATACAAAGTAACAACCCCCCAAAAAAGCCCTGTCTGAGTGCTTGGTGGTTGAGAAACGTAAGGCAAGCTTGCTGAGGTTGTAGTTGCACCTTAGGGTCTATACAAGCAGTCAGTCTAAAATAATGATTTTGATATTTTGAAAACCTGAAGGCTTTTGAACACAAGTGTCATCAAGCACCTTGAAAAGCCATGCTTCAAGGCAACACTTGGGAAAAAATAGCACATTTCCACTGATTTAATAGCATTATTCCTCTGTTACAGCCTTCTCTTTTTTCTCAGTAGAGCCTTCAAACTGCAAATGATATCATAGCCAGACTGTTCTAGTTATTATAACAAACACACTGTGTGCCTTTACTCCAAAAGGCTTAAAATCACATGTTGAGAGAGCACAGAAACAGGAAAATGAAGTGATATGTCCTCACTTTAATGATGCAGAGTTGAAGCACAGGGAGTTCAAGTGCACTGCTCGGGTATCACATCGATCTTTGTGCACTGATACCTTCATGCCCCAAACCTCCCAGTTTAGCTTCTCTTTCTTTGAAGATATTCCTTGTAGGAGCTTCAGACTCCACCAGTGTAGGTTTTCCCCTTAAAGAGCAAATAATAAAGACAGAAGGAGATGCGAGTAATCTAAACCAGGTATTAATAACTTCTCTCATTACTGCTTTGGAATAGACTAATTAAGCTCTAAGAATCACAAAGGATTACAAGAGTATTTTGCAGCGCTAAATAATGTTATTACCCAAGTACTTAAAATTTCAGGGTTTGAAATACAATTTCCTTAGCCTGTGTAGGACAGGGAAATGAATAGGAGAATAAACGTACAGTTCCAGCACATGGTTCATTAAATCTTAGGCTGAGCTCAAATTATTTGTCAAAATGAAATGTCCATTACAGCACTACTTGTTAATTTAGCCACTGAAGTGATGTATTAAGAGCAACAACTCTGAGCAGAATGACAGTAATTGCTCAAACCGCAGTAAAAGCACAGAAGTAATCCCAGCATAACACATCAAAGAAATCTCAAGCATGGTGAAATAAAATTGCTCTGTAATTTCTTTTGCAGGCTTTATTTTATTGGATGTTCTTTCCTTGAGCAGCTGATGATTTTTCTGCACGGTGAAATTGGTAAAAATCACGCTGTGAAAAGAGCAGCATCACTCTGTGGAAAATTCTGTGGCACTTCAGCTTGCCGTGTTCATGTTCTCTGTAACACATGAACCTTCTTCCTTCCATATACCAAAGACAAGCTTTCTGTTTATTAGAAACAAGAAAAAATAATATATTTCTGCTCTTTAGGATCCTAATTTTTTTAATGGGAATATATTCAGTTCACCTTTTCCACTAGCCCATCGCCAGAAAAGCAATAAGTGTCCGCATGCCAGGCTATTAAACACGACTGACTGCACTTCATGGGCCACCTAAAATGCTGTCATGCATTCACTTCTGCATCTCAATGGACAAAAACATAATTCCTTGGCAATATAATGTTTTATCATTTGTCTGATATCTTATAAGCTATTTTCTGTCTCCATAGCATCTAAGTTTGAAAATTTGCCTTTTCAGAGTTTGGCCTGTCTATAATTTGCCTCACCTAACTAAATGTCCTTCTCCACTCTCTGATTGCTCAGTGTTTTGCATAATTTTCTCTTTATTCTAAGAAGTATTTGAGGCTTTTTCTTAAGCATCCACCTTCTACTGAACGCGTGTTCATAGTCATAATTCTCCAAAGTGCTCAGTTTAAATTAAATGAGCTGATACTTCATCTGATTTATCTGCAAATTCAAAAAATATGAACATATCAATCACACATCCTATCTACCTGTCTAAATAAAGATTTCAGCTATATTTTTACATCTTTTCCCTGTTCAGGTGCTTCAACTAGCATATTTGTCTTAGTCCAATTATTGAAATGGTTTAGATTTATCTGAATTGCTTTTTGGTTTAGAGGGGAATTTTACTTCTCTCAGATTTAGCATTATTTTCCCTCATAGCTACCACCCTGAAGATTTAACTCTTCAATGACCTACAAGAGCTTTCATACTGATTTTAAAATATTTTACTGATCTAGATCCTCAAAAAACTACCACATTTGAGGGCACCCGCATTCCTACCCCAGGCTGTGACCATGAATAAGCTCTCCTTTTTGTTGAAATTACCTTCTTTTACATCCACAATGCACTATGCAACTGAACCTTTGAAATGGCTCAGTTCTGCTGCCAAACAGACCACATCTTCTTGAGTGTCATTTTGAAACCAGCCTTATTCCCTGGGGCTCTGTTCAAGACATAATGAATCTCCACCTGATCTTCTCCTCCTTGGTCTGTTAGCTTCTAATGACTCACATTGCATTAAGATGAATTTTTCTAGTAATGGAGATCTTTTTCTTGGTTTGTAAATCCTCAAACATTTAGAAGATATAGAAATATTTAAAATCAACCAAATATGAGCTCTGCACCAACTTCAAAGAACGCAGAAATAAACCATGGACTCCTAGCACAAAAATTTACACCAAAATTCCTGGCTATCCCCACATCTAACAGCTACTGCAGAATCTCTTCTGACCATCAAGAACTGTCAAAAATTCAAGCCTGATGTGTTCTATATCCACCACACACAGCTGAAGGAATTAGAAATTTGAAGAGAATGTTCAACTGAGGAGATCTCAGGCAAAAATCACCAGGATGAAAGGAGTGTGGTTCCAGCCCGTCTAATGACTCAAGTCTCCAAGTAGTGAGTGAAGGCCCAGATTATATGCAGATGCAGGAGCTATTTCCTTATAAAACATATGAGGCTGACAGAAATCATGTTAGTACCTTTTAAATTATTATTTTATAGCAGACTTTTATCAACAGCCCAATTATCTGAACACCCAGTCAAGAAAAAGGGAGAGGGAGGGCAACAACAACAGAACTTCCAGAGAAAGCAGAAATAATACTGCATGATGATTAGGCAAGTACCTAATTTGCAGGAAATACTTTGGCATCAACAAAGTACCGGTGACATCAGAAGCAGCAAGAACCTCATTAGTCACTAAGGAGAAGTTTTGCATAGAAAGACAAAGACTTCACAAGGCAGCAGAACCACCTGCTGAAATGAAGGTGGTGCTTTCAACCATGTTATTTCCTGTGCCATATGGTCAAACCTAATAATCTTCCAAACTGAATTCTTATTAAGAGGAGAGCTTAAGAGAAATAAGAGAGAGCAGTATGGCCTTATACAGAGAGTAACCTCAGTTTCCTCCTCCAGATACTTCCCTTTCATAAGATGGTTTCAGTAATAAAAGGATTCTTTAGTTTGTCTGTAGCAAAACCTGATTCTTATAATTTTGCATGTAGACTCAGGCATGTAAAACCTACTCATGATGTCTAGCTCTTTTCAAGGGATAATTATTGTGGTTCCTTTATTTTAACCATTGAAAATGCTTAAGTGTTGGTAAGCAGTATAACACAGTGAAAGAGATTTAAAGAGATTTGAAAAAGATTTAAAAGATCAATTAATTGCTTATAGAGTTGGGAAGATCAACTGAGACAGGATTTATTTGTTACGATTGCAGGAATGCAAAAGAAACTAAGAATTGCAGCCGCTGAGATTGCCCATGGTCTGTAATATGTCTGTGACTCTTGGGATAGACTAAGAATATAGGTTTAAACTCATGCTTGCCTGAAATATGGATGTGAATGCTGACGTGGTTTGTATGGACAGCACAAAATCACAGACTTGCACATTCTTCTGAAAAATGAAAGGCAAAGCAAGACAAAAAAGTGCAGAATTGTCCTATTAATAATACTGGTGATAGAAAAATACCACAAATCTTTACTCTTGGCAACTGTTCCACAGGAATGATAGGCCCATATTTCCACATACCATACCTCAGAGCACTCCTGTTCTAGGGTAAGGACAGGATATATATTATTTGCTCTGCAATTCTTCCCTTGTGCTAAGATGTGGATTAGTCCCTCAGAACAAGATCATTTTGCCCCAGCTCTCATGCAGGTGTTCCAAGCTAAAATGGCAAGCGCTGGAAAATAGACATTCTATAAGATGAAAGGGCTACAATGTCTCAGTGTCAGTCCCAGAAGGTCAAAGCCTGCCTAGATCTCAAGCATGCCCTTCTATAAATGTTTTCATAGATAAGAAAGCTGAGAGCCCTCATTCTGCTCTCTTTCATCTACCTAAGAAGGCAGAGGTCACCCTTCATCCAAATTAGTTATGACTCTTAAGACAACCTTATGATCAGTTACTTCTAACAGTGGAGACCAACTCAAAACTGTGTGCAGCCGAATATTGTCCTTGAAAACAGAGAGAGACATTTTATGTCCTGAAGGGCTTGGCAGGTGAGGATTTTTATTCCTTACTGCAAGCTCTAATGTGTGAGCAACTAGCCAAAAGATGAGATTGAGCATTAGCATGCCTGCATGCTGTGGTGTGCTGGCATTCAAAGCAAACCCAACACACTTCGGAAAACTTCAAGGTCAGGAGTTCTGGTTTTAAAAGGGCAGAGTTTTAAAAGATCTGCTGAAGCTTACTCCAGAACTTTGGTTTTGTCCATTTCAGGTATCACAGGATGCAATCTCGGGAGAATAATCATGTAAAAACCACACAAGTAAATTGACATACATGAAAATTACATAAACCCTCTATGGTCTAAAGTACCAATCTGTTTATCTGCATTCATCTACAGTCATCATGCTCACTACAGCACTTGACAGTCTGAATACAAAAGCTAATAATCTGAAATTCAGTTATGTTCCAGAAAAATTTCACAAGCAAGGATTTTCTATCAGCCTGCAATTACAGAGAGAAGCCAAGGCATGTACAGCAGCTGTGAATAGGTTTCTACAAAACCTACAAGGGAATGTGAAATAACACATATAATTGACTCAGGAATTTCCAATAGCTTTTCTGCATTTTCCACCAAAATAAAACCAATGTTCTATTTCACTCCTCTTTCTTACGTGACAAGAGCTGTAACATTTAAAATATAACAGAATTACTGCATCTAAAATTGTTAGGTTCAAAATGGATGTTCCTATTCAGCTGAAAGTTCTATATTGAAGTTTAAGATTATCTATGAGCAGTACATTGGGGATATATGACAACAAAATCATGAATCTCTATATTAGCTTATTTGTTTTCATGTCAACACTATGCACACAGCAGAACTACAATTCCAACATCACTTGGAATGAAAGAAATAATAACTATTAATATCACTGCCATCAAAGTATATGGAAATTCTTTTTATGATTCTTATATAATCAATGCAGTCTGATATGATTAAAATGTAAAGATGCCAAATCCAATGTATAAACAATTGTGCCCTCAAGTTAGTCAGTAGCTGAAATACATGCTTATGTTTTGGAACATGACCGAGCTGAGCCCACTCATTTCTGTTTTTAGCACGTGTGATTCCATCAGATATGTTAAAGTTAAATTTCTGGTTACATTCTGTACTGATAGCTATAAAAACTAATGACTGTCCTGCAGGCTGGAAAATTTGTGTCACTTATACTGGGATAAATCAAGAGTAATTTCACCATGGTGCCCAACTGCCTTCACATTGAAATCTCAACTAGCAATTTTTTTAATGTAACAGACATATCCAAAGCAAGACTTGATGGCTGGGAGGCACATGGAATTTATACTGCAGCTATTTTTAATAATGATATTCATTAACCATTGTAAGAAATGGCCAAAGAATACAACAGAGATGTCTTCCTATTAAGGCACAGACTGCTTTACGCAGGTGTCAGCAGGTAAAACCCCACACTGTTAGAATCACTGAATCCCAGACTGGTTTGGGTTGGAAGGGACCTTAAAGTTCATTTAGTTCCAACCCCTGCCACGGGCAGGGACACCTTCCACTAGAGCAGGTTGCTCCAAGCCCCTGTGTCCAACCTGGCCT
>JANHGB010063333.1:26480-49942 GCA_026283785.1 Coracopsis vasa | reverse complement strand
TTGTGGGGTTTTATTAATTGTGAATATTATATAAGAACCTTAATAAATCGGAGGTTTGAGGATTGCTGCTGAAGCTGGGAAGGGCAGGTCCAATTGTGCGCACAAGTAATGAACTAAGATGTGGTTTGGGAATTTTCTCCAAAGAAATTATATTGTGATATCAGCAGCTCATGTACACTGTTCAACAAATGCCTCCCTTTCCTCCTTGACATCAAGTGGCCCACTGGGAAGTGGAGACAGTCTGCATAGCACACGTTCTTATCTGACAGTGTTGAAGTGAAATACACTCTGAATTGGAGGATACAGAGAAAGTTCCCAAGCTTTGCTGATGCACATTTCATATCAGCCAAGGACTGATGTTTCAGATGTAAATCTGGTGGGTTTTCTTCTATTTGTTTTGGACTTGGCTGATCCTTTCTGCCTTGTTGGGTTTGAGGGCTTTATTCTCTTACTATCTCTCTCCAAGAGTTCTTAACTGATTTTAGATGTACTAAAAGATTTCCATGTGGTAGAAACCATGTCTCAGTGTCAAGAAAAGAATGTATTTACATACAGTGGCACTATCATAGTTATGACTTAAATACTACGTTAGCCGGTAAAAGCATAAACCTAATACAAGCCTTTTGGAAGACTGTGTAATTTTTTTCCAGGTAAAAGCACATTAATCGGGATCCTCCCAGGGTGTAGGCATAGGTAACTGCTCTGCGCAGTCTAACAGTTAACTGTGCATTGTTAAATGATTCTTTTTCCTTTTTTTTTTAACTTTGGGTTTAGCATCTGCATCTCAGGCTATTTAGCTGCTCCACCTTGTGGACAGAGATCCTACAGTTCTGCAGAAATGGGTCTTCAATAAAACGAGACAAAATAGACCCAAAACCTGAGCCAAGGGCCCGTTTGTACTTATTAACAGAATATGAGATGCTTCTTGCTTCCTCGTAAAATCATGCACTGGCTTGGTTGCCCTTTCAGTAGGGTGGATTGTGTCTGCTTTGTACATCTTCATAAATTAACCCTCAAGAATTTGCTTTTTTGAGCCTGTCTTGAAACAAGGAAAAGTATAGTTTAAAGTCACTGAAATATTTGGTCTTCTAAAGCGTTTAGCTGTACAGCTGGGACTTTGTAACTGCATGGCATCTAGGCCTCAAACATCCTCACTGGCCAGACCCAGGAAGGTGCTGGGAAGAGTTCCTGCAGTTCTCCAGGCTTTTCCTGAGCGTTTAGGTGTATGGTGGAGTAGGGGGTCAATGTCCCAGTTCTAGTCAGGGGGGAAGAGTGTTGATCCATATCCCATTGGGAAGCCAGTAGTATTTGCTATGTGTGCAATACCCCCTGTGAATGTGGAAGAGCTGTTTGAAGCTTGACATTTCCAGCACTCAAAATACATGTTCATCCTCTGTCTGAATGAAAACCATGACATTTCTGAAGTGATTTTGTGACTTTGTCAGCAGTTCTGTGATAAGCATCATGGAGAGACTTATCAGGGCTGGTTAGCTTTTGGTTAAAATCTTGTTCAATGCTGATAGAATGTGATAATGTGGTCGTGTTTTTTCACGTGACCAAATCTTAGTCTTCTGGTAGTGGACCACTGTTGAAGTTGCAAGCTAGATCTTGCTGCTTGCAATGAGCAGGTAACTATGCTTTTGGTCTCCGTCATCTCTGTGATGAGGCCCACTGTTACATCCGTCTTTGTTGCAGGTGACAGGATCTGGCTCTGTTGAATACATTACATGGCTGGGGCTGGATGTTCCTGGTGCTGATGCAAGGTGGTGGTTGTCTTTCTGTCTTCTTCCCTATCTCTGTCTCCTTTCTGCCCCTCTTGATGCAAATGCACCTGCTTATGGGTAGCCTTGTCATTTAAGAAGCTGAAATAAAAACACAGTTTCTGACCTTGATCAGAAACTGCATGTCTTGGGCAGCTTGTTTGTGGGAAATTTCTACTCCAAAAGTAAAACACTGATTCCTAAATACTGGAATTGTTTTGTTGCCTGCTGTTTGGTGGTGTGCTACCATGGCTAGCACAACCACAACTGCAACCATTTAAGTTGTATAGCAAGTACAATAGAGCATCGTGTACCGAAGTCTGTGAGTGTTGCTGCAGCAATGGAGGAGGAAGTATGGAATTATTCCTTGTGCAAAGTAAATGGGTGGAAAATGGAGTAATAGTGCAGTTTTTAAAAAGAAAGTCAGTGCTTTAGTGCAGTACCTAACTGTTCCTTGCTCTTGCATTGGCAGGGTACATGACAGCTCCTCAATGCTGAATTAGTATCTGATATATATACAAGCCAGAGCAGACTATAAAAGTTGCTGATAATTATTTGCTAGGGCCAGTCTTCCATATATTTTCCTTTGCCATTTATGGTTTCCATATGAATTTAAACACAGTGCTTCAGTGCAATCTTGGATCATTTTTTCATTAAAACCAAAACAAACTAGCCCACAAAAAAAGCCCCAAACAGATATAGTTTTTCCTTGCTTCTGCCTTACTGGCTGAATATGCATGCACAGATACATCCTTCCAATAAAGGAAGCACAACTTTGACAGAGCAATTAATTTTACTGATTTCCTTTTCATTTTTTGAAAGAGTATATTTATAAATGGGACTTGAAAGCACTGAAAAAATCTTCACTGGTTTAATAGAAGCAGGGAAGTATTTCAAAATAAAATAATGGTTCTTAGGAAGAAGACATTCAGAAACTTGGTGTTCAATATTATTTTAATACCAAGATTTACATGCTAAAGGAATTATGTTAGGTACTTTTTTACTGAGAAATAACATTTGTAGTATAGTAAGGTAAATATTTGCAAGTATGTAAAAGAAAATTACCATCCCCAAAACAAGAGAAGGAGAGGAAACTTATCACAGCATTTCCAGAGGTGAGCTCATGTGTGTATAGCTGTGCTATAAACTGGATTTTTGATCTGTCAGATCCTAGAGCTCTCTCTGTGTCTGTGTGTGTTTTTTCTGTGCTGTCAGTTGCCATGATAGGGTTCTTTTTATAAAGTCAGAGCAGAGCTGAAGACACCAAAAGAGCTGTTACCTAGAGAGGCAATGCTGGCTGGAGGAATTAATGGGTTGGCAAGACTTGCGAATACAGATACTGATCTTCAGTCTGCAGGATGATCTCATTTATGTGGACCTCTCTTTCTCTTGCCAGCAACTGTTCCTATTTTCTGTTTAGAGATCTCATTCTGTAGGGCAAAATCTGCTTTTCAGTTGTGGACATTTCTTATGGGATGTCGATTCCAGAAAGGATGCATCAATATCCCAGAAATACAGCTAGTAATTGTTGAAAAGCTCCTGTTTAACACAGTGTCATGATAAAGTGACAGGTAATATACCCAAGTTTCTATTATTTGTGGACCAATTTGTCTTTCTTCTAATTAGTGGAAAAAAGAAGGAAGAACTTCAAAACAGAGACTAGAAAAACATCTGATTAAATTTCCTGGAGGGGGAAAGAAACACATGAAGTTACCCAGAAAAGGACTTGGAGGTTATCTGTGAGCATCGATCATATCAAGCTTTCCCATTCCTACTGGGTGTTAATAAACCTTTATGTTCAGTTCTCCTTCCAGCGGCCTGTTCCCAACTCCCTGCTCCACTTTCATCCTCCCAAATGCAGAGGGAGCTGAGGACAAGCGGGGGTCCATGCAGAAAACCTCTCAGTGCTTGCAGAGCTGCTAAACCACCTTCAAGAGTGGCAACTGGAGAATGATTTTTGGAGAAAAAGCTATAGTTCAAGGAAAGGCATCCCACAACACTGCGTCTATTTCCCTTTCTGTGACCCTGCCAATAATGTGTTTTAGGAGTTTCCTTCATGACACCAGAAAAAATGATCATGGTTCCAGGCAAGAGTACTTTACTTGGTAAAGTGTCCTCCTTCCAGCCATGAGTGTTGATGTATTGCATCTGGTCTGGAAATAAGGATGTAAATACAAGCCATATTTTTGCATGAGCAATGATTTGTGTTATTGATGACTGTTTTAGAAAATGAAAAATCTGTTTGTAATAAGAATCATAATAGGTTTGTTATAGCTCTGATGATCTAAGAATTTAAATGGGTGAAGTTTGGGGGAAAGAAAGGCAACAGCATCCATTACACCATCTGACACACAGAGAGAGACGTGTTTTGGAGCATGTGAGTCCATCTTGAGGCCAGCTATAACAGCAGTCAGAAATCAGATCTGTTCTTAATTTTCTCTGTGTGACTCTAATTTTTAGCCTGGACTGCTAACGGGTGGTTTGGTTTTGTTTTGTTTTCCCCCAGGAGGCTAATAAATGCACAGCAGCTATCTTGGTCTAAAATGCAAGGGAGGACAAGTTCTCAGCAGAATTTTACTAATGGATAGGAAGGCAGGGTCAGTGTTGTGCTCTTTTGTTGTGGTTCAGCTTTTGGTAAAACTACGAGGCTCTATTTAAAAGTGTATTTTAGAGCAGGAAAGTGAATGTTCATTATCTCAGGGCTGTGCATGGAAAAAAACCCCAACAAATTCAAAGCAACCAAGTGACTGGTGATATGTCTCCCATTCAGCAAATCGGGGCATTATGCAATGATTGTGTTTCAAAAGTGCCTGAAAGCTCGTCCTTTGTTCAGGGTCAACCTTGACTGGGTGGACTTCTTATTCAGAGGAGGTGCTTAATTTACAGCTAGAAGACACTTTTATACCATATCATATTGTTCTTTTTCATTATTGTGGTGACTGCTCAGAATATTTGTGTCATCAAGCTCCAATCAATATTCCCTGTTGGATATGTTAGAGAAGTCAAGACAAACACGTATTTTTGTGAATGCCTTGAGGCTGTGGCTATTACGGTTGTCACTAGCTTGAAGTTACAGTAAAACCAATGTGCCCTTGTTGGTATTATTAATGTTTGGAAGCAGGGAAACAAGTGATGGGAAATGAGCTCAGTCTCTGTGCAGGCAGACTTTTAAAATAGGAGACAAAGAAGGATTTGTGGAAACAAAAAATAGGAAAAGAAATGTCAAAAGGTGAATATTTTCTCTTGTATTACCCCTTGCCATGATTGGAATGTGAGCAGTGTTATAGCAATAACCTCGACAGGTATTCCTCCGGATTTCCAAGACAATTTCACTGGCCATGATCAAAACAGTGTCTGTAGTGAAAAGCAGTCTGGATTCAAACCAGTGAAGTTTGATTATAGTGTTCAACCTTGTGTTACCTGATGCTACTCTGAAGTGCTCCGAGACTTTACTGTACTGGTATGGAAGGTACCTGGACAAATTATCTGTCAAATGTAAAAGATGCTCTTCATCCAATAAAGGCATATTTCTATCAGTTTTGGACTTGCAAAATTATTTCGCAGAAGATCTTTCCAATAACCATTAGGGAGGATGAGAAACTCATTGATCCCAGCACTTTGGGACTGCAGCCAGCCACAGTCAGTTTTGTCAGAGAGTTAAAAAAAATAGTTTATAGGCTGTTTTTCTTTGAAATAGATAAATTAAAGAGGCATATTTGATTTTGACAACACTTTCAGTTAGAAGTTTACTGTGTAAACCAGACATTTCAGGATACCTATGAGTCAGTAGAGCTACCATAACTCCTGTAGCTATGTAAATCATAGGGTTATAGACAGCTGCTGGCTTGACTCTGTTGTACTTACAGCTAACCCCCAGAGCCATGTCAAGTAACAGTTCCTATCGTGTTTGTTGTTTCTTGGAAGACAAGGATGATCATCATCAGCACATCAGAAGTGCTGAAAATTGACTGCAGCCTGTTTGGAGGCTGAGATACCCCGCTGGACGCTGAGAGCAACATTCAGTTCTGTCTTTATTAAATGCCCACAAGGTGGCACTTGTCATCTTTTTACCTCTCTGAAGTCTAAATTTTTTCACTGCAGCAACACAAATGATTTTAGAGGCTTTGAAACTTTTCTTAAACAGTGAGCTAACAGTACTTTTGTGAGAGGGGCATTGCCTACCCTTCCATTAAACTAAAGTCAAGACAAAGAGGACAACAGCTGTGTTTTGCTTGTTTTATCATTGTATATGTGAAAATTCTAGCTTGAAATTAAATTACTATTTTTTGTTATAAAGGATTTTAATTTTTTTATTTGTTGTCACTCATGTAGTCATATGCAACTATTTATCTGGCAAAAAGAAGGGAAAATGAACATATGCTTTGGTTAAATGAAAATCTAGAAACAGATCATTTGCAACCTGGTCTAATCACTTAAATGATGAGTTCATTTAACAGCAGCAGTGCTTGTGATAGGCAAAATATTACTCATTAAAATTTTCCCATCATTCATAAAGAAGCAGTAATAGTAGACCTGCTAATAAAAGGCACTGAACTCTAGCTGTTTCCAATGGGGCTCTCATTCAACCCCATTAGAAGCTTTACCACAGAATTTATTGCTGCCAGATCAGATGTCTCTACAAGGAATGGTAGTGTGATCTTTTTCCTCTTTCCCTCTTAAGACTGATGCAGTTATTCAGATCATGCCCTTATTTAAGCCCATTTTGCTGAGAGTGCTTTCTTGTCTCCCACTTGATCACATCAGAGAAATGGCAGTAGCCCTTGCAGCTTTCTGGGGCATTGTTCACACTAGCTTTCTATTAATCATTTTTATTCCAGTAATAATTAGAAACCTAATTGTACTTGTTTGGAGTGGTAAAAAGCAAAAACGTGAGGATGAAAGAACAGAGAAAGTAAGTTGTATACCATTAAAAAATTCCTGGGGCATGGTGTGTGTGATGTAGTGCTGTCCTGCAGCCCCAAGGATGCTTTCGTTGTCAGTGCCAGTTTTCACGGGTTTGTATCTTCCCCTTAGATTGTATTGCTTGTTGTCTTTCTACTTGGGAATGCCTTTGGAAAATATGACAAAAATACATTCAGCTGTTTCCTTGCTTAAATAATTCAAACAGTTTAATCTTAAAAGTCCAAGGCTGACCATGTGCATGTGGTTTTATGGCATTAAGGAGTGTAAGGTACCTCTGCCAAAGGTCAAAGCAAAGGAGTAAAATTTTGTGTATGAAGAGTTGTCACTGGTGACTGATCTCTCTGCCCTGTGAATGGATGGCTCTAGTGGCAGAGCAACTTTCTTCTGTGCCAGCTTTACTGGGGCTGGCCTGGGAACAATTGGGTTGAGCAGTTGAGCAGGCTACTTGTAACCTACCTGTGAGTTGCCATCTGCTGGCAGGAGACGAACGATGTAAGCTGGTAGTAGCTTCTTTTTGGACCTAGAGGTCGTTTGTCTTTGTGATCAGACTGGGCTTAAGTTTAATGCTTAACAACTACCCCAATCCAATTCTGAAGCAGGGTGGTTGTGTCGGCAGCATAGCAGGCTGAGAGCAGGGGATCCTCCGCTGGGAGAGCTAGGGGTCCACACACAGACAGGATGCATGATAAACTCTTACATCTACCTCCATGTTCAAGTGGACACCTGTTTGACATCTTTTCTCCACCTGGAGAAGGTGCAGAAAATAGATGGTGGTTTATTTGGAAGCTTTTGCACTAAAGCTCCTTACAGTAATGGTGCCTGCCTGTCTGAGGAAGAGCCTTGACATGTCTGAAAGTTTTCAAAGCTTTTTTCTTAATTCAAAGGAAATTGTGTGCCAAGGATAACATTAAAGTAGCATCAAAGACTCAACAGTCATCGTTGCCGAGTGTCATACCGTATGTTGTATATTTGGGAACTGGGAGAAAACGTGGTGCTGACTGCCTGGGGTGTTCTCAGCCCTGAAGGGATCCTCAGCCCTGAAGGGATCCTCAGCCCTGAAGGGATCTTCCCATAAACAAAGGAAATTCTGTGGTGCCCTAGTTGTGAAATGCTACATATTTTCCATGTGGGCCCAGGCCACGTGTGCCATCAGGTTCTTGTCATTAATGTCCTGGTTTTTAAAGAGCAACATTACTTCTTGATTAACGTTATTTATTTAGTCACTTTTAAACCCCAACATTTTTTGTGAAGTAACAATTTAATAGCTTTTATTGAAGAAGAAGGGAATATACCAAAAAGTTGTCTGACATCTCTTTAAGGTGTGCTGTAACCCATACAAGGTATTTTGGTCAGAAATAATTTGTTACCGTGTGCTATAGAAAGGCAAAGAGAGGACAAAATTGAACCAGAGGATTATTTCCCTTTTTATATTCACGTGGAGGACCCAAATCCTGAGGAAGTGTTCATTCCCAAGAAAACATTTCATGCAAGGCTAGAAAGGTTGACCACAGCTTTCTCTTTTGTTCACCAAGCACCGACTGAAATGAACTCTGCAGCCTTTGCTGGCACTGTGTGTGGTACCCTGCTTGCCAGGGCAGGATTGGGTTGGTTTTCAAAGGACCTTGGGTGACAGGCAGGCAGCCACGCACTGCGCTTGCTCTTTGCATCAAGACTCTGCCTGCCGCCCCATTACAGACTGTCATCATTACGTTGCAGACCTAACTTACTGTCTGCTGGTAGCAAAAGCATAGAAGAGGGGTGGAAAGAGGCTTTGTGGAAAAAAAATGTAGATCCCTAGGTCTTATCTAGGAGTGACAAAGTAAGTACCTTTCTTGTGTGCCGTGCCTTCATGCAACAGACAGGGATATTCTGGCTGTTCTCTGCACCCTCTGCCCTGCTGCCTGCTCTCCAGAAGCTGCCTGCCACCGCCTTCCCCTCCTCCTGCTGCCAGCTGCACAGGAGCTTCTGCAAAACACTTCCAGCGCTGCTGGGTGCTGCCACAGCAAGTGATCAGCGTCTCATATTTAGCCTGAAAGCACGGTGTTGTAGCCCATCTGTTTTATAACTGCTGCCGAGGGCGGTGGCTGTATTCATCCTTTAATTACCTCAATGCTGTTTGAGTTTTATTTTGGTTGGAATGCATAAAAGCCCTAACTGCTAGGGCCTGCTTGGCTTCTGCTTAAAACGTTTCGTGATGGTTTGAGCTTAGTTTCTGAAATGCTATTGGCACTTTTACTCTGAAAAACAGAGATGAAATGTCATTTTCTGTTCAGTTGCACTATTTTTGTAGCTTGAGAGTCTCACCAGCAAATAAATTATGTCTTTGTAAGTTGAGTGATTTTTATCCTTTGGGCATAGAGAAGGTGCTAATAAGGAAGATTTTGAGGCTGAGGAGGAATTTTCTAGAAGTTGATTTTTGGGCACAAAAAAGGGTCTGTTGTATGGGTCAGCAAATGGCCACATCCGCTTGCTGTGCATCTCCCCAGGAGTTAAATTTTGACACATGCTGCTGCCAAACAAAGCAAGATTAGCATCTTAAAACACATGCCAATGCTTACTGGTTAGTGCCTAGGCTGAAGCTTACAGAAGAAAGCTTGATACTTTCTTGCATCTCCTCATATTTATGACTTGCACCGTTCTTTGGCTCTAAATCAGTTCAGAAAACAAGAAATTATATTTTCCTCTCCCGATCACATTGATGTTTGGTTTGCATGGCTAAGAACTGGCCTCTTCCACAAGGTTCCCCATCTGAGGCCTCACCTGTGTTCAATAGGGATATTGCCAAATAAAATCAAAGTTTGGGGCAAGAGCTGCTATGTCAGCAGATAGCTGATTACTTCTTCCCAGGCAGTGATAAACTAATCTCCAGCATGATGTTACAGATGACCATGCTGCGGGGAATGACATACAGTAGAAGAAAAATAAAACTGAATTTTCTACAGGAAACCTCCCAGTAAGTCCTAAATTGCTTTATGGGGTTACAATGCATAGTTAAGCTGCTGCTGCTGTAACCTAGAGCTGGCTGATCTTCAGTGGGGAGGGAGAAAGAACCATTTCAAGCAGAGGTAAACATTTTTATCCTTTCTATAAAAGGAATACACAGAGACAAGCACTCTAAACAGTTTGAGGCGATAGTAACAGTTTTCATATCTGCAGTTAAAATGTACACTCTGAAAGCACTACAGTTGTCCAGATTTATATAAGAGATAAAATGGAAGTGGGTAAGAAAGAAGGAAAATAATGAAGGGAAATGCTACATTGTAATGTCACAATTAGTCACATTTGTGTTTATGGAAAGATCTCAGATGCTCTCCTAGCGTTTGTGTCTGTATATGAACTTCTCTGAAATGGCTGTGTGATTGTCTACTGGCAGAAACCCTTTTCTGCACAAGTGTGAATTTCTGACTGTGCTTTTCACTTCTTAGTTGCAGATGGTTCATGACCAAGCAGTGGTCATGAACCAAGATGCAGTTTCCTTTTTCTTTCATTAATTGGTGTAATTAAATTAATTAATTAAAGTAGGGCACACTGGGCTCAGAAAGCAACATTCTTGCTTCACTGTGACATTTCTGCCTGTAATGAGGCTGTTGCCAGAAACTGCCCATTGTGCTGTTCTGGGCTTTTCTGCTTCTGTTTTCTCTGTGTTTAGGCAAATTTCTTTGAGTAGATATGAGATGGCTTGACAATGAGATGCTGAGCAGCTAGAGTTGGCTAAGGTAGGTCAGTCCTAGCAAAACAGCAGTGGGAGCAAACCAAAACATTGCTCAAGGGTGAGGGGAGAGGTCTTGTGTGCAGATGAAGATTGCCAAGGCTGGGGGAAGGCAAAGTCCAGGGAAAGAGAGGAGGAGAGTGTGTTTGGGGTGAAGGAAGATGATGGCAACAAAGTGCTGAGACTTGTTTAAGAAATAGTTACGGGGCGTTCCTGTCCTTGTCCATTGGAGGGAGAAGGCAGGGCTGGCAAGCCCTTGCCCTTGGAGAAGCAGAGAGACACATAGCCTATCATGTTGGGTATGTAAGAAATTTTAAGTCCATGCCCAAACTACAGGCACCAGCTGTTATGACTCTGTGATAAGATGTTGCTTCAAAGACAAGTTTGACTTTACTAAGGATTCAAGAGCAAAAAAAGTGATTCTACAGGGTAAAGGAGTGTACGTGCATTTTCATGTGTCCTGCAGCATTGTTTCCCCCACCCTTAACCTTGTATATAGACTTGAGTCTCAGTGGGGTTTTTCAAGGGATACATCAGTTCAGGGTATTCTTACTCTTTTCTTTACCCATACATACATGTTCATATTATAAGACATTTATTTGGGAGCTTGAAAGTACAGATTTTGGGCAGACAGGTGTTTCTTTTCTGATTTATTCCAGGCTGGAAAATTATTAGGTATCAGTATGGATTCAGGCTAGAGAATTTGAAGAACTCTCATATTCTGTAAAAATAAAATGTTATGTCATTCTACTCAGAGCAAAATTCTGAAGAATTAAAAAACCTGTCATTGTTTGGGACAATGGGAAACAATCAAACATTTTCACTTTTAAAAATTAGGGAGACTATTCAGCACCAATATCTGTCAGCTTGAAACTGGTCTCAGTTTGAAACTGCAATTTATCTACATGGACAGTGTGCCTGATCTAAAATGTCCTTGCTGATAAGAGTGCCCTCATGCTGGCAAAAGTCTCATCAATGCTGGTAGGATCACATCTGGCCAGAGCTGGTAGCATCAGTTTGTATATTTATCTTCTCTGTAGTGCTCTAGACCTTTGGAGAAGAACAGCTTTAAGCTGAATTGCATCTCACTTAATGCAGAAAATACAGTTAAGATAAAACATGATGCACAGCTTGTAGAAAATGATTTTATTCTATCGTGGAAGCATTTAGCAGAGCTGAGATACTGTGCTGATGGGAGCTGTAGAAAAATCTGAGAACTGACAGCATAGAGTTTATTGCGTTAATTAGAAAGTGGTGCAGTGTTTGTGAGAAAATGTATTTTGGGTTCAGCTTTTTCTGTGTGTTTTTTATCATGCCTTGAAGTGCTTTTTCGGGTACTTTGGATGCCTAATTGGAGATGCTGTATGTGGAAGCCTGCACTCTCTGAAAATCAAGCCTTTTTCCTAAGAATGGATTTCAAGATACTGATGATGTGTTACATGGGACCACATAGATTAATGTTTAAAGCGAGTAACAGACAGGTCTGATGTTTATGTTTATTCTGTTTTATCTTTGTATAGCGGGGTGGTTTTAGTATTAGAAACATTCTTGCACAAAACAAAACACCACACACCGTCTGCTTTGCTGTTGTTACTGCGCTGTACTTGCTGCTACAGTATTTTATATCAGATAACTTCTTTTTGTTTTTAAATCACAATAGAAATGACCTTTGTTTTTTCATTACCTCCTGTAGGATGGCCGGAGGGTATTCTCACACTGTAAAGGCAATAAAGCGCACCGACAGATTTTCTAACAAAATCCTTGTGCACAGCTGCATAACATAAATCATTCCTTCCAATTTCTGAATGTTAAGTGTTTGTTGTAGGAAAGTTACTGCTGTTCTTGCCTGACTTTAACAAGGTTTGGGAGTTTTTTGTTTGGCACAAATATTGTTGCTTTTCAGTTTTATAATCATGCTGCCCTTAGTTGTAACAATTATACGGCTTCAGTGCAAGCAAGTATAGGTTAGGCTGCCAAGATATTTGTATTTTCGTCACAGTCAGCTCATATTTTACAAATACAGCGTGTGTTGTCCTTTACTTAGATTATTTATTTGTAAATTCAGTTGGTGCATATGTTGCCAAAAAAACAGGCTACAGCAAAAGAAAATTCAACTAGTGGGGCAAGAGTTGTCTTCTGGGACTAAACCCATTATTTTTACTTACAAGTTTTGCTCTTTTTCCATGTGACATGGCAGTGCTAAGGGATCATGTTACAATGCCTCTGGAATGAATCGACTTGCACTGCCTTAATTAAAGGTATCAAAGTAGGAATGAATAACCATGGCTGCATCTGTTGCTGCTGATTTTCTTTTACTGCCGTTGTGTAGTGCGAGCCACTGAAGATCACTGCAGTTTTGAGATGCTCTGGCCAGTCCTCAGGATGTGGTAGTGCATGTGCAGGACCTTCCAGATACCAAACCCCATCATATTCTGGGGGATGGCAGTTTGACCAAGTGCTGTTTTAATAATAAAGTCATCAAGAATTATAATTATGAAACCCAGTGCCTCCAAGGTAGTCCATAAGGACTGCACCCTCTTCATGCGTAGTGCTGAAACACAGGGTAAAACATTGAGCAAAATGATAGCTCAGGAAGGGCGCAGAGAGTGTGCTGGGTGGGTCTGGGCAAGTCTGTGCCACTTTTAACTGGGCAATACCTCACTCCTCTAAGCTCTGATTTAGAGATATTTTGATGTGATGGTGGGAGAGATGGAGTATAGCAAGTATCTGAAGAAGGCAGATTGCTTATCCTGAGGGGAGACAATGCAAAATCCTTTCCCTGCTTCAGGCTCAGTTTTGGGGGATTTAAGGACTGTCAAGTTGAGCTGCCGTGCAGGCCAAAATTCAAGCAACAACTTCCCAGATTACTTCACCTTTATGTGACCTCATAATAAAAACTAGAAATTAGGGTTTTGTTGGATGCAGCAGGTAGTTCCAGTGAGCAGACAATTGCAAACAGAGCTCAGAAATTAATGCTGCAGTGAGAAGAGGCTTCAAACAGCAAGGCTGGCTGCATGGTTGTCTCAGCTTGTGATCCATGGTGTAATGAGTACTGAGTAACTCCAACCAGCCTGAAGGCAGATAAGCACAGCATCTTGCACAAAGCCTCAGTAACTTGTAGCATCAGAACTGAAGGCAGTCAGTGTGGTAAAACAGTGGATCAGAGGCAGTCTACAACAGAGCCCTGAGCTTAAAATGTCTTGTCTGTTGTCAGTAAGTCCTAAGGGTGACAGAACTTAGAAAACACTAGGATTTTTTTATTATTATTTTATTTGAGAATTAAAATTTTTTTATTAGAAATATGTCGGTAATTTTAATACATACTGACTGCTTCCGGGTAGAACTTGTACTCAGTATGAAAAAAAACTCTCCTTTTTTGCAAAATATTTCATAGTACTTTCATACTCTGATTTCATTTTAGGAGTTGTTAATTGCTATCCAGAAGAGGAAAAAGCTAATGGCAGGAATAAATTTTATGAAAACTGATTTATCATAATATAAATGGAGATTAAAAAATCTTTCTGATGTAATTTAAAAGGGAGTTTATGGATGTACACATAGTAAAATAATATGCATTCCTCCCCAGTATTTTGGCTTCTTATCTACACGTTTGCCACTTTGAAGATACATTTATATAGTCTTTATTTTAGCTGACTAAAGAAAATACCTTTTTATCTTTTCAGTTTAAGTAAGGAGGGGGAGCTTTTAACAGGTTGTTCTGTACTCTGAGAGTAAAACATAATTTTAGGACCTAGGTGCAATATTTATCTTAATAAATTGTTAAGTGCTTCTGCAGGATTATTTCTGTGTTAAGATGTTTCCAACACAACATTAAGATCTGCTGTTTTTCTTTCAGATACTGATGAATACAGGCCACCTGTTTGGAAATCTTACTGTAAGTATCTCAAAAGACTTACTTTTTTTCCACGTTAGAGATGAAAAAGTTTCATTTGGGTGCTTTAAAAGACTTTATTTTTCTTCTCATCAGAATGCGAGTTTAAGAAGCATCAAGGGGTTCATTACTGTTTATTTATAGGTGCAGTTGTTTATCCTCAAGGGCAAGTGAATGCAGGTTATTCGAAGGGGTAGGTTCTCTGTACCTGACCAACATAAGTGGTCCCACTCCTGTGTGGGTCTGGCTTATACTGGTTTGGCTGCCTAGACCGAGGCTTACATAAACTCTGTTCCTGCCTTAAAGTTGGTATCCTTGCAAACTTTTAGGGCTTCTGTGCTCTAGTACCTTGCATCACTGGAGCTGATACTGAACTGGTTAGAAAAACCCAAAATAAATATTTTTGCCCCAGAATTTTCTGAGGTAGTAAACCAAGAGCATTCATTTGGCCTGGCATGACAAATCAGAAGCAGGTTTTTTGAAGCCCTGAGTAGAAGGGTCTGGATTCCTACCAGGCTGCCAGCGTGGGCTCTGCTGCTCTTAGATGTGCATACTGTAGCTCAGAGGGAGCTGGCCTCATAGGCTGCCATAGTCAAGTGTGCGGGGCACTAGTACGGGCGCACTGCCCTGAGATCAGAATGCCACTCCCTTGGGAACTTCACAACTTGCTGTGTTTCATTCCTGATTTAAAAAAACCCCACAAACCAAACAAAAAAATGCCAAAGATTCAAACCCACAAAACCTGACAAATAAACAAAACACCTTGGGGTTTTTAAATTAAAAAAAATACGGTGCAAAAGGAATTACCTGTTGTTTGGCAGCACTGATGGAGGTTGAAGGAGATGCAGAGAACACAAGACAAATGGCACCCTAGCAAAGCATCATAATTCCTACAGTATCTCACCTCTAAATGCTAGTTCTTTTTAGATAGAAAAGCTAATGTGTGAGACATTTTGAGACACAACAAGAAAAAAGTCTTCTGTTAAAAGCAGATTTTGAAAGCAGAATGTTTGTGTGTTTAACATACTTAGCAGTTTAGAGACGTCAGACTTGCATTTGCATTTTCTTTTGTATATATTCCCAAGTTTGGTGTCTTGAGGCTGGCTAAAGGGATTTGCTCAAGCAATATTTCACATGGTGAAAATGTGGCTATCTGAAGGCTGGGGAGATTATGCACCTGAGAAAATGTAGTTAGTTCAAACAGATTTGCATCCTGCAGTGAGAGTTTCCTTTCAATCAGAGATTTTGGATTGGTCCTAAAGGCTTGGTGAAAACCATGGTTAGAAAGAAGGTGTAAAAGAGCAGGTTAAAGTATTTTTGTCAGCTAATATCTATGTAGTAGAATTAAATGAGCAGGAGAAAACTGGCTTTTCTGTCACCTAGACCAATCTTCTGTTAATGGCTCGCAGAGGTCAGTTGTTTCTGTTCTGTACCTGCCATTGCCAACCTGACACATTCAAAAATCAGTTAGGCCTTAAAATTCATAACAGCCTTCTCATTTGGGCTTGGTTTCTAATTTTTGTGTTCCTAAAGTGATAATGAGTTACATGGTCAACATCTTCTATGCAATATGAGCATCAGATGACTTCTGTAAATGTGAACATGTCATAAGAAACTTCAGAGAGCTTAAGCTGTAAGTAAATAGTCAGATATTGTGAAATTTGCAGTAAAAATTACAGGAGTTGGCAAAACTGCATACGCCTTAATAGTCTAGGAATGTCAGGGTCTCTTAAAATACATCTGTGTTAATTGGAGGAAACAGAAAGGCAATGTCTAAAAAAAGGCTGAAGACTTTAAATTTGTCCATCTTGAGTGTTTTCTTTAGTTGGATGACTTTGAATGGTTTTTAATAATTACCAACATATGCAGTTGCTGTAACATAATGGAGATGGCTGGGACCCTGGTCTGTTTGTGCATCTGGTGGCAAAGCCTGTGCCTTTTGAATCATCATTCATTATACCAGTAGCTTGTCATGTCACAACTCAGCCACGTAATATTAAAGAATTTGCACACAGAATGATTTGAACAAGTTTTTTTCCTGCAGTGGAGGTCTAAGATAAAGCTTTTTTATAAAGCTTTTTTATCAGATAAAGCACTTTGCTCCTTGGTATTAAACATCGTTAGTCATGATTGCTATACATTTTTGTACTTGTTGCTGAGATCTGTGTATTTTGCTCCCAGCTGTAAGCATTAACAGTGAATCACAGCTCTGTACCTTCTGTGAACTTGGGAAACAACTGCCTCTTTGTTTGGTTTATTCCATGCTATAATCTTTAACAGGAGGGTCCAACCTTTCTAATACCAAACCTTCAGTGGCAGCTTGCCAGGAGCTGAAGGCTTGGGCACATGCAAATGTGTGTGCACCCACTTTCCTTCACCATCATAGTTTGCCGTGGTGAACACTTCATATGATTTGGAACAAAGCACAGAGTCATGGGGTTTGATTATATTTCTGTCTCATGATGGATGAAGAGGGATGTCTTGTTTGACTTCCCTGGCAATAATTATAGAAAGGAAACTGATGTTGAACAATTTCAGTTGCATACATCAATTACAGGAAGAGGAATAGGTATCCTATTTGATAACTTAGCTAGTCTACCTACTGTGCTTCTGACTGAAAGAGAAGAGTAGTGCCTCTGGAGGAGAGTTTTCTTCCAGAAAATCTTTGGCTTGAAGTAAGGTGGGAAAAAGTTCCCAGGTTTTAGCCAGTTCCTGGGCAGTATGCTGCTGGTGAGTCTCCACTCCTCTTCTGTGAGATTCAGAGAAAGCTCTGTTTGCTCTGTGATTTTAATTTTTTTCCTTTGAACTTGACTCTGCAGTTCTCAGAATTAAATACAGACAAGGCCCAGTGTCATCAAATATGACTTTTACAAGAGAAACTATGGAATCTCTCTGCTGGCAAAACAAATGATCATGCTATGCTTAAAATGAAAATTACTGGTTTATGTACTAGTGTGCTGTTCTTCATCACTTACAAAAATTATCTCTGTAATATCAATACAGAATGGCAAGGATTGATTTCAGCAACATCAGGAAAAAAAATTAGGGTTTTTGTTTGGAACAAAGGGAGAGAATTTTTCCAGTTTATCTTATGACTGCCGTATCATTTGGCATCTTGCCATTTACTCCATTCTCATGTAACTTAGCACATTTGTCACTTGAGAAGACTTGTGATCATATGAGAAGTGTAATGGAGTCAAATCTTATTGGTGAAATAAACACCCGGTCTTATTACCTGAAGAAGGTTGACAGCACATGTTATTAGACCTTGGTGTTAGCACTAATGATTAAAACATAATTTAATTTTAAAAGATTACAATTCCAAATGTCCATTTCATCAGTTCTAGAGTACTATTCAAATACTTAGTGTTGACAGATTCATTTTTGAAGGTGATTTGCCAAACAAAACTCTTTTTGGGATAGAATACCTTTGGTATTGTGTTAGAAAATCTGCACATTAGTGCCATTAAATTTACAACTGGCTCCTAAGATTTATTCTGGCTTGATGACACTTCTTTAAAAAAAAAAGGAGAAAAGGGGGGATAAGATACTAGTAAATA
Organism: Coracopsis vasa; assembly: GCA_026283785.1. NCBI lineage: Eukaryota > Metazoa > Chordata > Aves > Psittaciformes > Psittacidae > Coracopsis > Coracopsis vasa. Next base: position 32,098 of record JANHGB010063333.1, on the reverse strand, counting down.
TATTCATAATTTAAGCCTTAACTGTTTTATCTGCTCAGCTGCTGATGTGTTTAGATCTGCAGATGAAAATGCCATTTTTCTCTTTGTTCAGAAAGGTCATCACTGAGCAGTGGCGAAAGGACAGGGTTTGATTCTGCAAAGGTCTGAGGGATTCTTGTGAAGTCCTTACATATTGCAGGCGACTGAGCATGTGCCCAGCGTAGTAGGATGGGACTCCATCTGCTTACTGAAGACAGTCTGACAGCAGCCTGATATGACGTCTAATGAAATTTAATTTGCATTTATCATGATTCCTTTTCTTATCTGCTTGATGGAAGTTTGACCTAGTTACTCCATAGTATTAGTTCAATTAATTGTAAAGATAATCAATAATTCTGTTTTGGCTGGCAACATTCCCTTTTCTGACATCTTGTAGGTAATTTTTGATATACGTATTCTTGCATTAAATCTTGCAGAAAGTCTTCTTTATTTAAACAGCAATATTTAACATTAAAATGCCTAAGTTATACAATGATTCGGTATTAACTGGAATTTAACTTCTGCCTTCTCCCAGTGTATCAATTGCAACAGGAAGCTCCCCATCCTAGAAGAATAACCTGCACTCGCGAGGTGGGTATTATAAATGTTTAGTTTTACAGAGTCCAGTAATTCCAATCTTTTACTTAATGGTGCCCAACCATAACAGTGACTCCTTGGAATACTTGGTGCTATGATTAGATGAAGTAGACTTGGGGGTACTTGTGCCATTCGACTTAAAAATCAAATCACAAAGCATTTTGCATTTAATGTGTACACCTGAGAATAATTTACTGGATTTTGATTCCTAGTTATGTGGAAACATACCTTTTTTCCTTACTTTTGGGTCAGAAATTCAAAGAATCAAGGGCAGACCTGTACAGGGAAACTATGCACCTATTCATACATACGTTGCTGCTAGATTCCTGCAATAAAGCAGCAAAGGGAAGAATGAAACCTCCGCTGCTGCTGTTACTTGACTTGTAGTATGTACAACTCAATGCTAGTAGCTCAACTAGGCAGAGCCACAGATTTTAAAGATCCAAACAGGAACTATGAGGTCCCATTGGTATACAGTGATAGAGAAGAATCTGCTCATGGGTTCAGTTGTTGAGGCAGACCCCAGATTGCTAGTGTGCTCTGAGCTGCCATCCAGCAGAGCAGCACCTCTCCAGAGCTGTGGTGCTGGAGGATTTAACTCATACCAAACATCAGTGCCCACAGGATTTTACTCATAACTGCATCTGTCTTGCAGCTTCAGTTAGGAACCTGGGAAACATTGATTTCAATTTCAAAAATGCTGAAATGTTAGGCTTGACTTCTTAAGCAGTATTACAAAACGCAGCTCTGACTGAATAACCACTGAAAGTTATTAACGTTGCTGCAATAAAACTTAAGCATTTTTATCATGTGCTGGAGAAAGGAAATCAGTCTTTGAAATATGTTAGTCCCTTTGACGTAGTATTAAATACAGGGGGACATAGCACATGTCAGGAACGTTAATAGTAAAGAACAGTACGTGACTTTTACAAGAAGCATTGCAGAAAAAAAAAATTGGTATAATCAGTGTTTCTACTGTTAATGAGGGTCCAAGCAGGGATATTGATGAGTAGACATCTTACATACATCAGATAAGGTGGGATGGAGATAGGAAGGAGACATCTATAGAAGACACAAGCTTAGCTCTGAAAAATGGAAGGTCTTCCATTCTTTTACTTCAATTGCAACATTATTAGGAAAGCTCTCTTCTATTTTGTGTGTTCCCTATGGTAAGATTTTTCATTACATTAATATACAAGATATCTTAAGTCTTGTAGGAGCTTAGTCTTAGAATACAGGATTGTGATTGTATAGAGATTGTACAGAGTGCTCACCTGGATAGGATGAAGTATTTTATTCCCTGCCTCCAAAGGATTGGGCTTATTATTGTAAAGTGCTGTTGAACAGTTGTTTTCTCCTTCCTCTCCTCAGAAGTATTTCACTGGTGGAAGAAGTGCTAGTATGTGTGTAGGTATGTGTATATATGCATATGTTAAAATGTACGAGGGATTTTTGGTAGCCTTTTGACAATGATCATAAAGGTGCTGACATTACCCTGTGCAATCACTGTACTCTTTTATTTGCTGAGTCTTATTTCAGAGCCCTGTTATATTCATATATTATATTATATGCTTATGAAGTTGCCTGGCTCTTGTGGTGATGAGTCGCAGTTCTTCAGTTTCTTCAATTAGAATCTTTGAGAGGGTCAGTTGTGAATGTTTTAATTTTTACAGAATTAGAACCTTAATTTTTCTACATAACTTTCGGCTACTAAAACCCAAAAAAATCCAAACCCAAAAACGAACATAAAAAAACATAATAGAAATATAAGGAGTGGGGAGCAAAGTACAAGCACAGTTAAGAAAATCTCATAGCGAATAATGTTTGTAACTGCTTCGCACATCAGCTGCATGGTGCATACGTACCCTGTAGTCAGGGAGAAACCGTAAACTGAAAAAGGGGTCCCGCATATTCAATAAGATCTATTTGCATTATATCCCATGCTAGTTTGACTGCAGAGAAGTGCTTTGGGTCTTTTTGCCCTAGGTAATAAGAAGCCACAAGCAAATTTTATACTGAGTTCTCCTTCATAGTATTTCTTAGAATACCATTAGCCTATCCAGGCAGATCAGCAGAGATAGAAATGTGTATTTAGTATCTGAAAATAAAAATGTCTCCTGCTTCTGGAGTGCTGGAACCCTTCAGCTGTTGATCAGATCCAGACTGCCCTCTTTTTAGAATCAAACAAGAGACCGACTCTTGCCAGTCAAATATAAAAACATCTGTGTAAAGATTCTTCAAAATGAACCACACTGACCACTATAATTTTCTCATCTTCATTATCACTGAATTGTAATACCGTGAATTATGAAATTTTATTAACTATTATACAGGCAGCAAATTGAGAAGTTGGACTGTTTTAGGGAGGTAAATTTGCTGTGTGAGTGTGGTGTTCTGCATGAACTAATCATCCAAGCTCTTTGGAGGGTATCTGAGCTTACTGCATCCCTACACAGATTGCTCTTCCGGGTCTAGTTCTATATGCAGGTAGTCTGCTGGAGTCAATGGGGGATTGGCAAAAGTACTACAAGCAATCTAAAAACTCTACTAAGTCCTGTCATCACTGAAGAAAGAAATGCAAAACATTAGTGTCTATGAAGTCATATTTCTATGAATTTATTCCAAAACAAGACTATAACATATGACAAACTTTAACTGAGTGTAAAACTTTGCCGTGCCAGCGTGAACAAAAAAGAGAGACATTCCGTGTTTTAAAATAGCTTCTTGAATTGTGCAGAGTAAACCTGTGTCTGCATTGTGAACCTTGTTGTAGAAACTGAGAAATAAAAACTGCAGGTTTTAGAAACCTGTGAGAATTGAACTAAATAAAATAGAGCTATGAATGAATCAGTCAGTTGCAGGTATTCAGATGCAGAACAGAGCATATTAAATGCACATTCTCTCATTGAAGAGTCTTATTTATATATTAAATAATGTCTTTGAAGCTTATTTTTACCTAATGAAAGTAAAATTGAAATAATGTTAAATGTGTGCATTTTCCTACTTCTATGTTAATACATTACAATGCAGAAAACTGTTCTTCATTATAAGTATTGAACAATGTATGCAGCTGGGCCACATTTGATGTGAAAATATATTCAGTGAGCAGTAACATGTTTAACCTTTCTCTCTGGTCTCAGCCTTTCCTCCTAGTGTTGAGCTTTGTGATCTGCTCTTTCTCAGCTGGGTTTCTATTAGCAGCCATGTGTAAGTCAGTGGGAAGCGGAATCTTTTCCTAAGTGGTTGAATTATTCAGCTGTATAAACAAATTCATAAATATTATGAAGATAATTTTGGTCCAGAGAACATCAAAGTGGTCAGTGGGAGGGAACAACATGTAATTTGATAAGGTATTAGCACATAAATTGCTCCTCTTGCCTGATTGTATTCCAGTTGTTGACATAAGCAAGAGTGATGATTAGGGGAAGAAGCACTTGGTAAAGACTAATTGGAAATCACACCTTAAAAAAAAAAACCAAGCTTTTATGGTGCAGAGGCACTTGTTCTGCAGGTCCTGATAGTGAGAGGTGTATTCAACAGAATGACCTACTTAACATGAAATGCTCCTCGAATACAGAGAATTCAAGCTTCTGCTCTGTTACACCAGCTTCATATCAGAGCAACACACAGATCAGTGGAGTACACTGACATAAAGAGAGCATTGCATTCATTTGAGATTTTTGTATTGTGAAGGTGCAGCAGAGCCAAGGCTTTTAACACTGTGAGGTTAATTTGTGAAGTTGATGATTCTATAACATTCTAAGGATGTTTGACTTCTGCATGAGGCTTACATTCAAATTGTGATGTTGTTTGTACAATTAGTATTGTATTACTTCCATGGAATTTGTATTTGTTGTGCATATAATCTTTTATGCACACACGTGTGCATGTGTAAGACTTATTTAGGGCATCCTTTTACTGCTATATGAAGGCACTCCATGAAAAAATTTAAGTAACTATGTAGGAAAAAATATCAAACAGACAACTGATGGAGATAATTAAAATCACTGGCTTTTTCTGTCCTATTCTTATAGGTCCTTCATATTAATTCAGTGGTAGTAGTTAACAAGCCTGTTAAACAACATCTCTGTGCAGTCTTGTGAAAATGGCCTCTGTTGAGTAGTCAAGAAACAGCATAGATGAGCATATATATTTAAGGTCTCTTCCATCCCAAACCAGTCTGTGATATAATGCACATGCTTGTTAGAGCTACTCTCAAAGATGACTTTGTCTGTATGAATTCAACCAAAATGACTTCCCAAATTTCATGGTAACTAAACTCTTTTCCAAAGCAATGGCTAATCTAAGGCACTAGCCAAGTCTGCCCCATTTATCTGTTCATAAACTTGGTTTCATTGGCTTCACACCTCCGTAAGAAATGAGACAGTGGTGGATATCTCATTGATCTTTGTGTTTCTTGCAGGAATCATAGTGAGATCTGAATCTTTCTTGTGGCTTCTGCATTAGTGCTGTACAAATAAGCACATTGGAAACAAGTATCTCAGGTTTTTTCTGGGTTTTTTTTTTCCTAAGTTAGAAGCCATTTTTAAAACTGTGCCAAACACTTGTTAAACAAGCAGCAATAGGAAAATTTTTTCCATGAGTAAAAAGTCCTGTGAAGTCAAAAGACTTAACATTTAACTGATCTTTGGTGCATACAGAGAAAATTAAGTAGCTAAGGCTGTCTTTACTCATAGTCAACAATACTTTAGTCCAAAAATACCACCAAATCAGAATAAAACTCTGCAGAGGATAGTTACACTGTATTTTCAATGAACAGCTTTAGTTAAAATGACATTTTCTTGCTAATGCTTTTGATTTTGTTTAAAAATGTATTTCCTTTCTTAGGTAAGTTTTAGTTCCAGTCCAAACGGATGTTTTGGTTTTGTCTCCTTAACTTAAGGCTGGCTGAGTGTGAAAGGCTAATGAAGCTTCTGAGCTGAACTCTTTTGGCTTTCAGTGCTCACCCACAGAGGATGCGTGGGTGCCTGCAATTGTAGTTT
>JANHGB010063333.1:5929-26380 GCA_026283785.1 Coracopsis vasa | reverse complement strand
TGAAGCTTCTGAGCTGAACTCTTTTGGCTTTCAGTGCTCACCCACAGAGGATGCGTGGGTGCCTGCAATTGTAGTTTGTAGAAATACAGTCAGGCAAGAGCTTCGTGAAGTCCAGGCAGAGGCAAAAGACTGAGAAAGCTGCATCTCTCTTCTGGTTCTGGTGCTGCTATGGATACCTAAAGTAAGAACAAATGCTGTGCTGCTTTTCATGCCAAAGTTGCTATGAGTGAAGTCAGTGTGATGATACTTGTAGGAAGCATTATAGAAAGCTGGATAACAGTGTTTACTGTCTTAAGTGGTAAATCTGGTTTATGCAGTATTTGTGTGTTTTTTTAAATCCACATGAACTGCACTGAGTGTGTTTGTAGCCCAGCTAATTCTGAGTGAATTAGAAGGCTCCTGTTGAGTTCTGGAGATGCCTTAGAGTCTAAATGTATTTATTCAATCTAGATGTCAAACAACCCTAATATTATAAATCTAAAAAGTTGTTAAAAAAAAAAAAAGCCCCAAACACCAAAAAATGGGTAAAACTCCATTCACTCCCCAAACCAATTGGGGCTCAAGTTGTACTGAATCTTATACAAGTAAATAGTGTTACACATCAACATTTGTACTGAAGTTTTTGCGAGTTGGTAAAACTGAAGTAAAGACTCAATGTTATCAGAAGTAGTTATTTTCCTCTTTAACTCATCATCCACCAAAATGAACTGCAAACCGAGCTACAATTGCCTTGGCAGTCCAGCGGAGCTTTTCTCTGATGCTTTGCTCCAGTCGTCTGGCAGTTCACATTTTCAAATGTTTGCACACAGAGTATATTATAATTTGTCTTAGGATTTGCAAGTACTCTGAAGGTGCCCTGTCACATTACTAATCCATTTCCAAAATGGAATGCTTTGGCCTATGTAGATTTTCCAGTTCTGTCATATAAATTTACTGTATTCACTGAGATAAATACAAAACCTCTATAGACAGACAGCAAAATCTTATTCATGACAGGATTCTTATTTTTTAATAACTGCCTCAGAATAGTGTCTTGTCTAGAGGGTCTTAGTTAGGAATTGTTGCAAGTTTCTATAACAATAAAATGTTTTCACTTTTTCTTCATTCATGCTGCTATCTTCCTGTTGAAATAGGCTACATTTAACAAAGAATATGTCAGACTTTCTTTATCTTTTGAAATGATCCAGTCTCTTCAGGTCCTTTGAAGACAGTTATCGTACCAGTCAAATCTTGTTTGCTGTTATGTAGGGAAAAGAAATCTTTTAGAACATTATAAATCTTTCCAGTGATGGAATGATTTTTCAAAAGTGATGAACTATCACAGTAGCTTTTTATCTGCTGGGGACAGGGAAGAATGTTTGTTAGACTGTACACCAGGATGTATTTTTTGTTGTTTTGGACATGTGAAATCTTTGTACTCTGCTGAGATAACTGGAGAGAAGCACTGATTTTAATAGGCTTTCTTCTGAAAAGATGGTAAAGAGAAACTAGGGTGGTAGTTTGCTGTATTTCATATTTTATTATAGCTAGATTGTTTTGTATTCTTGCAGTTCATGTTGTGTAATTGTTGAATTTTACTCCCCAAGGAATTTCCTCCTTTAAATTTAGCAAATAGGTATAGTTCTGGGAGATCTGCAGCTCCTCACTGGCCCATTAGAGATGAGTTACTTCATCTGAAATACCTAGCAGGCAAATTGTGTTCTGACACCTTTGCATGTTGTGTTTGTTTATACTGTAGGGTCTCTAGAGCATGACTGGGCTGGTGTTACACAGTGTGACACATGCATACCTGTTGTTGGGGTCTTTGAGGTGATATTACAGATGACACAGTTTAGTGAAGTCAAGAAGTGCAAGACTGAGGCCTCACTCTAAGACCATCTGGTAGTGGCTTGATTTTTCGCAGCAGTGGCACCAGCAGCTCTATGATGGAAAATAATTTGTAAATTTAAGAGCTTTATAGATGTTTCACTGTGATAGTGCCCTTAAAAATATAGTACACTTACACCCATGAAATGAATCTTTCATTTCCCCTTTTTGGCAATTTGTACAAGCAATACTCAATGCCATCAAGTTGCAATAGCAGAGCCCCAAGGATGACGTGGTGCAAGCAGCTCATTCTTTCTCACTCAGTTTTAAGCCGTTCAGAAGTGCAGTGTTTCCCAAAGGTCTACCTTTGGTTTCCCTATATTCCACACACAGGGAGAATCCTGTGATAGTAGATGATTTTCATCTGTACTTTCACATTATATCCCTTTCCATTTTTAAGACTATGTTATGGACAATATACTTTGTGTATGGATTCAGTTGTTATGAAACATTACAATTTCTGTTGTTTCTTCTAGGTAGAGAACAGACCCAAATATTATGGAAGAGAGTAAGTAGCATACACCTCTGAAAATGGTTTATCCAGACATATTGGTTGATAATAGGTACAGAACAGGTTGCAAGTGTTTGCTCTGGGCCCTTTGTTTTTTCTCTATGTTTTACAGCAGTATATCTTGCTCACCATCAGATTATTATTGCAATACCATCACTTTTGTCTGCCTCAAATTACACCTGCAATTTCTGATGGATATGTGTGTCCTTGCGTGCTACCTTAAGTGAGAAAAACATATGTTTCTGTTCTTCCAAAGGGTTGTCTTTGTCTACTTCCCCCTCCAGTTGGCTTTTGCAAAAGGTGTTTGTGTGCTGAAAAAAAAAAAGATTTGGATCACAAACACAATATAAGCATACAGTATATGCATCTTCTATTTCAGATTGCTGAGGCAAACGTGTTTAGATATAGTGTGGGGAAACAAAGCAGATTTCATTTGTATTTATTTTGGTAAAAGGTGTGTAGTGTTGCTAGGTTATTAAATCGATAATTACTGAGATTATATGTAATCCCCAGCTTCTAGCCAGTTGCCATAATATCCCTGAATGCTGCAAAATGCTGGAATGCATGGCACTGGTGCAAAGCATATGAAACCAGCAGAAGAAAATGGTCTTATTTCTACCTATTAAATTGATAAATGCAGATTTTTAAAGCAATATTCTTGTTTCATAGATAATTGTTTCATAGAAGCCTTTCAAAACTGTTTAAAGTGACTGCAAGTGCAGGCCGAAAGGGAGATTAATTTAAACTGTACATTCCTGCAAATCAGTCATTTTTATGTTTGTTTCTTTTTTAATTACCATGGTTGATGGTTTTTAGAAGAAAAGGAAAAGGTGATTCAAAAATGAAAAGGCATGTGTTTTGAAAGGTCTTTGTTCCTTAGATTCCATGGGATGATCTCAAGGGAGGAAGCTGACCAATTATTAAGTGTTGCAGAGGGAAGCTATCTCATTCGTGAAAGCCAACGGCAACCTGGAACCTACACTTTGGCATTAAGGTTGGTAATTAATATTTAATCTTTAAGTTTATGAAATATTCAACAGAATGTACTGAGTTGTTGGCCTTAGTGCTTGAACTTCCTTGTGATTGTTTTAATTTTTTTTTTTTTTAAAAGTATGGTACTTTTTTATCCTAATTACAGATTTGTTATCTTTAACCTTCTGCAACCCTTCCTTAAGTGCTAACATTCCTTATGTTCTCACCATCAGGATAATAGCAATTGTGTTCTTGCTGGTGTTGCTTCATTTTGCCCTTCTCCCACTACATTACAGATGTGATACCATATAGGTGTTGGGAGAGCAGGCAGTCAAGAAATACAAACCATCTTAAGCATTCACCTGACTAGTCTGCTGTTTGGATTACTTACTAGCTAAGCCAGCTGTTACTGACGAGCAATTAGTTCTCTCTAGTCCCTCTGTGGAATGGCCAATAAATCAGGAGGTTTTTGTCTGAACACCTGTTAAGTAGCAATGTTTGTAGATCTGTTTATTTGCAAAATTCTGGCAAGTGGATCAGATATAAATAAAAAACTGAAATAACAGAAATAAAAAATAACTTAATTAGTTGTATTTTTAAAGTAGTTTAATTACCCATAAGGTAATGGAGGTTATTTTGGCCTGGGCTCTACACTTAAGTATTCAGATGGGAGATGGTGATTATTAGCTGTGTTTTAAATGTAAGTAAGATGGTAAAATATTGAAGAAGAAGATACAGTTGCTGAAAGTTTTATATGCTTAGAGTAAGATTGCAATTAAAATAAGAATATCTTGAAATAATAGGTTGTGATTACTTTTTCAGAAAATAAGGTATATTTTACTGAGATGTTTGTTTCTGTAGTAATAAGATTTCAAATAGAAACATTGTCATTTACACTGGTTTGTGTTAGCAGCATAAATAAATTTCTGTTGTTTATTACAGTCTAATACTCCATTTCATCTACTTCTGCTCTTGCAATATTCATTTAAAACTAAAAAGAAAACAGTTGTTATAACACCTGGCTTGCAGATAAAGCTCCTGCACCTTGCTGCTGATGGTGCAGAAATCACAAGGCCTATAGACTGTGAAAGATGAAGCTGCTGAGCATCTGGCAATAATGTATTAATATAGCTTGTTTTACAAATGCTCATCCAGTCCAGCAGGTCAAAAGATGGGTCTCTTTTAGGCCTGTTGGTATGTCTTTCAAACTGAAAAACCTCGTTGAAAGCAAGAAAATCTATTTTTAGAAAAGAGAATGGATGGCTGTTGATGATCAGTTTGAGAAACAGTTTCAAATAATATCAAAGCTGTTATCATTGATTTATTGTAAGGGAATTCAGCATTTGGCCAAATAACTCATAATCTGTAATTGCAGCATGTTGCAGCCATTTCATTACGATTAAACTTTAGCTAAACAACTATTAAGGGTGGTGGTCTAGGTGTCTGCTTTCCATCCCACAACAAGTAATGCTCTGTTGTCTTGCTGTTGGCCTTGTATACGAATGAGGGTCTTTGCTCTCATACATGAGATGAATGTTCTCTGTGACCTGCAGTGCTGTGCCTTCCACACATGGAAATTTTACCACTAGGATTTCTTTTTTATCTCCAGTAGGATTTCTTTTTCTGTCTCCTAGGAAGTGTAGCAGGAGTCTGCATTTCCATTGACTGGAAGCAGAGTTTTGCTCAGTTTGTATTTTTCCTTTCCTTGGAATTATATACACAGAACATACCCATTAGTCAATATTCCCACTAACTCTGTTGGTGACACTGTAGCATCTCATAAAAACTAGGCAATTTTTATGGTCTCTCTGTTCAGCCTGACTGTGAGAAGTCTGCTCTTATTGCCATAATAATTTTATGTAATTTTACCTGTAATTTATAGCATTCTTTTGAGACCATCATTTGTGCTTGTGTCACTACACTGCCAGATGGCAAAGGTAACTCTGCAGTTTAGATAATCCTGGTAGGGATTTCAGAACATCATGTCCATGGCCAGAAACAGAGCTTGTGAGTAGGGTGGTATGTATGGGCAAAACCTTTCCAAGTTCAATGGAAGACTGACTTCAGGATCTCTGATTTCACCCTTTCTTTTCTATCTGTGTGAATCAATTTGATCTTTCCATAATAGGTGTAAATGCCACTGTGTTATTCAAGCAGTCATGTTAATTTTAAGATCATTTCTGTATGATTTTTGCTTTTCCCTTTTTACCTTTGTTTTACCCTTTAGAGGGTGTAGGAGGAAAGAAAACTTGGTCAGCTGTTTGTTTTATATAAAGAAACAGACACAGAATAGGTTTCACAGCATTTCACTAAGTTAACTAGCAATGCTAAAGAGGTGATCTAATAGTGCAATAAATAACATAGTAACAAAACATAAAATGTAATATCCATGTTTTGTGGTTGTTTTCCAGGTGTGCTTTGGAAAGCAAATGGAAAATGTTGAGTAAAATTTAGATGCTTGAGTCTACCCATTGATTTTCGGCATAAATACTTGGTTCCATTTTGGTTCCTGTATTTCAGTGTATCTACTCAATCTATCTCTCGCTGTGCATGTTTGTTGTCTGACTTGTCTGTCTTTGACAGTCTGTCAGTTGTGATTAGGACAAATTGGAAACTTCCTATGAAGTGTGATTGCATCATAAAATCCCAGTTCATCGAGACATGAAAGTCTTGTGGAAGCATGGGGTAGGATCAGCTGCTATGGAGACAGAGTTGTTTCCTGCCTTGTAGTTACCGATTCTTCTGCTGGGGGGCAGGCAATTCATTAGTATAGACGGCTCACCATGGCCAGCTCTGACAGATACCTTCTGCATTTGTGTCAGTGTGCCTGAGAATCCTGAAAAACCCAGGGCATCCAGTTGTGAAGAGCACTTTATTCAAACACTATCATAAACACTTTCTTTGTCAAGGTATGATGTCTCTGTAATGAAATATTTCCAGTCTTCATTTCTGCAATGATAAAACCCAAACTTTTTGTGCTTTGTCCTGAGGACCCAAACCAGCCAACTCCTCAGATCATCATGGAACAATTTGAACGCTACATTTGATACCTATTGAAAGCTATTGTAACTGATGTCTAAAATTCAATGGTACGTTTCGTTTCAGCCATTGAAGTTGTTCTGATTTAGTTCCAACTGTAGTTCTGTTTTGTCTAATGTTTTGGTTGGATGGTAAATTAAGTGAAGGCACTGCATCCTCTGTGTTTTCAGAATTCAAAAAGGAAGGTATCTTGGTGTTTGTCATTTGATTTGTATATTTTATTTTAGTGTTTACTTAACTTCAACATCAGGTGTTTGCTATGTTGGTAAAGTTTCTAACACAGTTAAATTAGAAATTAGAAAAAATGCTAAAAACCCGTTTGGCTACAAAGCAAGCTAGGTGAGACGTAAAGGTAGAGCTCAGAATCCTTATTATGACTGCCTAAACATTGTGTTTGTGAATACATCATCCTGTACACCACAAATCTCATAGAGATTTATGAACCCTAGCTCAACTTTGTAAAGTGAGCATTTATCTTCTGGAACTATTAAAGAAGATCACCTCACAGAGGGCTATATTATAGGGGAAAATACACAATATTCTCTCTTGTTCTGTCTCTGTCCTCATTGCTCATTCCCTTCTAGAATGCACTTATAGTGGGCATTCTCCAAAGATGCTCAAATTGTCTTTACTCTGCACTAAAGATTTGCACTTGTTAAACTTAATCTTTCTAGAAGATGAAAAATACACTGTTAAGATCACAAATCATAACTCCTTTGTAGGCAGACAGAATTCACAGTTATAAAAACATGTTTTTGTAAAATCTGGAACAGATTGGACAATCTCACTAAGCTACAGCCTTCAGCTACAGCCAAAATGCACAGAATGCAAATGTAGTTGGTGCATGAGGGTTCTTTTATGGACTGTTCTAGTCCTAACGCAGCTCTTCTGCATCTCACTGCTTTTTAAGTTATTCTAAGGGATGCCTTAAGTCATAAAATGGGCAGATCTAGGGATAGGTATGGGTAATTGTCTGCAAGAATTTCTCCTTAGTTATATTTCTGCTAACTGTATTAGCAAGTTCTCTATGAACACACTGGGTTAGATCAAAGGACCAGTTTGTATCCTGGTACTCTTCAGTAGCTATTAATAGTAAGCATTGGAAGAAAAGTGTAATAACAAGATGAGTATGTGGTAGTAGTTCTCTGGTGTGCTCTTCCAGCCTTGAAATATTTGCTGTTCATGGACTTGTGAGGAGAATTATCTTTGCTATTCTTTCAGGCTTTGGATGGAGAGATTTTTTATTTTTGTGTACTGGCTTTCTGAGCACATTTTTGAACCTTATCTTGAAGATTCCATCTCACAATTTTATTGGATGCTCCCTAGGCTTTATATTATGAGAAACAGTGAACAATTGATCTCCATTTACCTTTTTCATGCCACTCGTGTCCCCTTTATTGTTCTCTTTACAGGTTGGAGAGTCCAAGGCTATACATTCAGGTTTTGTAGTGAAGCTATTCCATAACCCTCATCCTCTGTCATCGTTCAGTGCACCTTTTTCTTACTCTGTGATTATCTTTTGGATATGACAGGACCAGGACTGCACATCCTGTTCAAGATAAAGTGGGACATGAAGGTTTTCTTCTTTGTTCTCTAAACCCTTCTAAATGAATTTTTTACCACTGTGGAGCTTTAGGCTTTGATGCTTTTATAGAACTAACTTTAGTAGGTCTAAAGATCTTGTTCCTGAGCTGCAATAGCTACAGACACAACCCAGTAACAATTAAATGGCCAAATATAGGATAGGATAAATAATAGCTTTTGCAGGCTTAATCGAGGCAGTCAGATATCCTTAGTGCAGTGCGGTGCAATAGTTAACTGAGTTCAAAGTGAAAATGTTGAATATTTCTTCTTCTGTAATGAGGTAGAAAAAGTGATTCCTACCCAAAGAAACTTTCCAGTTATTAAGGTTGCGAGTGAGATACTGTAAAATGCGCTACTTAAGAAGCTGCATTTTACCATCTTCTGATGAGCTATTTTTGTCTACTTTTGTCCATTATTGTGGAATTAATTTGCATACAAACTTTTTTTTTAAGACAGACTACTTTTTAAATCTAAATTTGAAACAAAAGAAGTTTTGTTTTCAGAAGACAAATTTCTCAATTTGTAACAGGGAGAAGTATGTACTTAAGCAAAAACAAAATGATAACTTAAATGTTGTGTGTGAGTTTAGCTAAATATTCAGTTCTGTCCTTCAAATAATATTGATGTTCAGAGCCTAAAAAGGCCTGTGAAATTGTATCAGTTCAGACACCGAATAAAAAAGAATGAAGCATAAACGCAAATGAGAGCAGCAAACCAGCACCCTGCTATATTTAATGCCTGTACTTAATCATGGATGTTGTTTCTCATAGCTTATTAAAAACAAAAGAGGGCACAGCAGAATTCACCAATGTTTACGAATTAAGAGAATGCCACTGAAAAGTTTTTGCAACCCTTAGACTTAAAATAAATTACTAACGAGAAAATTGTTGTAGGTATGTATGTATGTCCATACTTATCAGCAAGTATCTTTGACAATAAATATACATAACATACATTGTAATGTTGATTAGATATTCCAAATGGATGAAAAGAACTGAAAACCTTTAATTAATTCCAGGAAGCATTAGATCTGCTTTTAAATATGGCAAAAGAGTAGTACAGTGCTTAATGCTAGGACCTATAACAAATGACAGTAACAATAAGACATGATTTGCAATGTTGCCTTTTGTGGTTGAGAGCTTATTTAATAATTAGGATGAGGATAAAGAGGAAATGGATAGAGATTGTATTAGTGGTAGGCGTTGAAGTGTGATGGTACTGCATGTTCTTTTGAGCAAATATCTGCTGTAGCGCGTTTAGTTGGTTACCATGGTTTCTCTTCCTGCAAATTCTATTGTTGTGATACTGAGGATGAATTGAAATAAGGTTCTGCAGCATGAATTTTTTTAAAAAATAAAAAGGTAATAACGTTAGCCATGATAATGAGTCATGTTTTCTTTATGTTTGGGGGTTAGGGCACATTCAAGATTACGTGACATCAGGAGAGAATTTTTGGGGCAAAATAAATGTCAAAAATTAGTAATCCTTAGTTTAGACAACCAGCTACATGTGTATCCATTTCTTGCACAATACATCTTCTCTCTTCCTACATTGTGAAATTGCTCTAAGAAACTAGCCACTGATATTTTAAAAGGAGACATAATTGGTAGGCTGTTAGACCATAATGCTGCAAATGAAGTGCAACAAACGAACTGCAAATTAATTTCAGAGGACAGTTGCTTTGGTAGCTGAATGTTCATTTTCAGTGGGCTCTTGTTGGGACACACATGTAGTGCTCTTCCAGAACATACATTGATTGCCATGGGATTACTTGCATATGTAAAATTCAACATCTGCAAAAGGCTTTTTGAATTCAGAGGTTAGAACTGTGCATCTGCATTCTGCTGGAAAGCCTCGTTGTATAGGCTGGGACACTGGAGAGGAACTGGGGAAAGAAGGATTGTTTGAAACAAACTTTCTGTGTGATCATAGCTGAATTATGGTTTTTTAATTATGAATATATAAAAATTTGGTCATAGTTTATCCTGAATCCAGAGAAGGAGCCCAGCAGACAATAGCTGATTGCATCCCTTCACCTTGCCATGATAATAGACATCATGCTAGTTGGCAGGAGGGTAAGAAAAAATTATAAAGACCATTTTAAAGGCTAAACTTTGCACATCTTTCAACTGTGTGGTTTTTTTACCCAATTTGCAAGTGCAATGATTGGCAGTAGCAAGGGCTGAATTCAGTTTCTAGAAACCTTTCTAAAGTATTCACATAATATTTCTTGGTTGCTAGCTGAAAAATCCAGGCAAAGTGTGCTGATAAATTTTGGAACTTGCTTTTCTGCTCTAAAATAAAACAATTTGGCCTCTATTTAAATGATCTTCCATGTAAAAGAAATTTCCTTTCCTATATAAAATTTCATACTAAATAACATACTTTGTTATTTTGTCAGTAACATGGAAGGCTCAACTACCAGTAAACAGCATAGGCGTCCTGCATGGCATCTGCCTTATGTAAGTGCACCTGGACACTACTGAGGTGGCTTTGCTGAAGTATTTAGAAGAATAATAAATAGCTGCTAACCTTAATGAGTAATTAGCTGGCTACCTAGGCCCTCCCACAGACTAGAATGCTTTTTTCCTTATGGTTCACGTCTTCTTGCTGTGTTCCTGTTCTCCTTTCCTCCTCTTCCCATCTGTTGTTGTTGTCAGCTCTGTTTTCTTTTGGCTAGAGTACCTAATTTATCTTTGGCAATTCAGTTTGCTGCAGTCTTTCTCCTGCTCATGTAAGTTCAGCACTTCTCAGAGGAATATTTTCTGCTTGGCTGGTGTGGTGAACTTTTAGGTAACTTGTCCAAGAGCTGTCTGTGCTCAGTGTGTATAACTCATGTTCATTTTATGCCATGTCCTATACCTCTGACTATAGCTCCTGCTGCACCACAAAGATCTACTGTAATCTGTCACACTGTAAAGCCTTTGGGCTTGTAGTTGAGGCACTCTGGAGCTCAAAAGATCCGGGCTCACTTCTTGCCTTCACATATGACTTGACTGAGGCTTTTAAGTTTTCCATGCCTCATTTCTCCATTAGAGAGGGTATGTTCTTTCCCGTATTGTCTCACATGCCTGTTCAGTATGAAAGTCTAGGATCTCTTAAAAATGGCCCACACAAACTGAAAGTTGTACTCTATCTCTTAGACTACCCCAGTCACAACTCCTGAGCAGGAGTCTGTGTTGTACTGTACTATTTTTAGGGTGTATAATGTCTGTATGCTTTGAAACTTTTAGGCACTGTTGGAGTTGAATTAGTAAAAACTCAAATTACAGTGCAATCAGTTATAATTGTGTATACTTGTACATAGCAGACATTGCCCTGTTCTCCCCTGTTCCCTCCCCTGTCAGAAGGATACGTATCTCTTCTGTCTCCTGCAGGTTCTATTGGAATGCCTTTTTACTCTATTGCTTTTAGAAAATGCTAGATAGAAATACATCTTCAAGCGAGTCCTTTTGGTTGGCCTCTTCTTTCATATGCTTTTGAAATACGCACCTATAAATCTTTGTGCTTGGAGAAACAATTTACTTTTCCTGATCTTCATCAATAAGCAAAAAAAGTCCTTCAGCTTTATAAATATGCTTTCAAAATAACAAATAGCCTCATTGTTGTTTAATCTCATAATTGTTTTTTATCAAAACAGTTATGAATTATTCAAACTCTAAAACCACTGACAGCAGTAAATGTTATCTGGCCTGCTTTTCCTGTTCCTTCTCCCTCTTTTAGACTTGGTGTACCTCAACTGACTTAAGCATTGTTCCTCCTGATTTGATAGGTGCTGGGTTTCTTTTATAGCTAGAGATGAGTAAATGAACTTTAACAGTTTCTGTAATAAATTGACATCTGCCCCAGTAATAAATTGACATCTGCCCCACCTACTGCTGCATTTGCAGGAAGGAACAAATTGCATTCTGGAAAAACAGAATATAATAATAGAAAACCTATCAATCCGTATTGATGAGCTGTTAGTAGCCCTCAGAATCCTAACAGTGCATTTTGTATATGCAGGAACCATTTCATTTTGCATTATTATGCTAGTTTATTGTTAAGGAATGCAGCTTTTAGAGAACAGGATGGGTATGTTGGTGAATCTCCCTGTTTACAAAAAAGTGGTGAGTAATTGCTAGAAGATCGGAGGTAGAATACATTGGTAAAACAAATTAAGTAGCAAATTGTGTAGTAGCTTTAAGTAAGTTAAGTAAATCTGTATTGTAAATTTGGGATTAACAGTGGTTTAAGGCAAATCAGGTTTGACAAAATCTCTCTGGAGCAGAAATCTTACTGTAGTTATTTTTAATCTAAAGCATTTTTTTATATATATAAACTTTGAGACCTTGAATAACATACAGAGTGTACATAAATAATCAAAACCAAAACAGGAGCAACAACAAAAACAATGTTTGTCCACTCTGCTCTCCAAAAACCCTTTTTGCACTTGCAAAGCTATTTTATAGGGAAAATTTCTTAGGGTTTTCGCTTGATGTCTTCCACTCAGATTTCCTTGACATACTGTATTAAAATATGCATATTGTCTTAGTAAGATAAATTAAGAGAAAGTTGCTTTTCATGTGAGAAAACCTTTAGAAGCAAAAACTAAATGTGACACTCATGGGTAACTTTTGAACTAAATTGGATAGACTTAGACTTGATTTAAGAAATATGTTTTTTAGAATGAGGGTGGTGACACACTGGAACAGGTTGATCAGAGAGGCTAAGATGCTCCATCCTTGGAAACATTCAATGTCAAATTGGATGGGGCTCTGCGCAACCTGAGCTAGTTGAAGGTGTCCCTACTCATTGCAGGGGGATTGGACTTGATGGCCTTTAAATGTCCTTCCAACCCAAACTGTTCTATGTTTCTATGTCTCTATAAACGTAAATTCTTGTAGAAAAGGTGCTGTGAGACAAAAAATGTGCATGTTTGAGCATTATGCCATGTCAGTTCTATCCATAGTGTGTGTTATTGCAGTGGAATTTCTGTTACAAATCTGATGTTGTTCTACTTCTAAATTTGCCAGAAAAATAATGTCATACATGACCTAGAATGAAAGTGGTATACATAGGCAGAGTAAAACTTACATGCACGTTTTGAAGTTTGCTGAGCAGACATTGATGAGGGTTGATAGCTTAGAAGAATTAAAACACAGTTCTGATTTAAAGTAATACGAAAGCTGTCAGTAGCATGAAGTCACATTGCAAAATTTACTCTTGGAGAGCATTTCTTCAAAATTTTTGGTAAAGAAATGTAACTATTTGCTTAGTATCAGACTATGAAAGTTACTAACATTCTTGTTAGTGACATTTCCAGAAGGTGTTTATTCCAGGCATGTTGTCATTACTTTCCAAATACTGCTTTCATTTAAAGAGAAGATCAGGCTTTTTTCCCCATGTATATATAGACTTCAAATGTGTCTTAATCACTAACTACAGTGAGTCTTTTCCCAGGAAGCATGGAGGTTTCATCATGTAGAAAAAGCAGTAAAACGTTGTCCAAACCATTGGTATTGTTTCTGATTCAATCATCAAATCAATTCCAGGGAATAATACAAAGTTTAAATGGAGTAAGGCATGCAAGCGCATTACTTGCATGTAATATGCATGTAAGAAGAGGTAATACATTTGTACAAGAGCTTTTTTTCAGAACCAAACACGTTCTTTTCAAATGATCTATCACTGATCAAGAACATTAAAAGTGATCTTAAATGTTAAGTGATCTTACTGCATATTAATGATCAATTTACATTTGTTCAGAGTTTGAGATGGTGAAAAATCAGCTATTTAAAGCTGTTTCAAAGTAAAATAAGACATTGAGATTTATTCCTTTGTTAGATTTATTTGTGAAACACACCATCACAGGTACCAAAGTCTGTTAACACTTTCAGCCTTCATTGTTTTCAGCAGCTGTTACCTACTGCTGATACCCTAGAGCAGTTGTCTCTCACTTGTGTTGTCCCTGATAGAGCTCATAATCAACAGGAAGGTGCCATTGCTCTCATCCTTGCAAGCAGCCTTGCAAGAAGCTGCCTGCTGCTTGCAGCATGCTATTTGAAGAGCATTGTTTCCCTCTTGGACAACAAAGTGTAAACAGTGATGCAGGTAAACAGTCTTCAGTCTCAATTGAGAGACTGCTGGGAAACTGTTGTTACTGGTGCAGCACCAGTTCTGAGGTTTTTTTTGCTTGGACCTGATTAAACAGTGAATTGAAGGTTGTGCCTGCATTGGCATGGGGTACACGCAACCAGCAGTTCCAGCTCTGGGATTTGTTTTCTGTTCTGAAGGATGCCACACTTTTTCCATGCTAAATTAAACTATCACATATTCAGCCAGAGCATGGGTCTGATCAAGTTTTAGGGTAGCTTTATACCTAATCAGTGTTCATCAAGCAACAGTTAGCCAGCCATCCATCCTGCCCATCCAAATGGCACTATCTGTAGTGACTGTACTCTGCCACCTTTCCCAGGCATATCAGAAAATGAGGATTTTTTTGTTTCCACTTGCATAAAATGCACCTTTACTTTCAATCCCTAGAGCATTTGATTTCATATATGCATGCTGTGTTCTTGTAAACTACTGCTAAGGTTTTGGAGATGATGATAATTGTCAACCAGGTACTCTAGGAAGATGACAAGTTCCATAATTCCTTGGATGTCCTAAGAAATGTTGCCATTAAATAATAATAAAAAGAAACAAACACCAAAATTAGCTGCTCTCAGGAGCTGGAGACCTTCAAGTATAACTGTGTGGAAGAGGTTTTGGCTGCATGTAAGACTTGTGCTTCTTTGACAAGGAAATGCGCCAAAAGAGTATCTATGGAATAATTTGTTTCCTCTCACATGAACACAACATGATTAGGAGACATTCCCAATTGCAAGATTGCTTATATTTCTGTCACTTCTTATAGAGTGTTAAGACTCTGATCTTCAGGGTTGATTGAGAGTTTTCAGAAGCTAGAGCTGAAATTCTGGCACCTAATTTTTAGTTGAATTTCTACCTTCTGGCTACAAAGTACGTTAAGATGCTTTTTCTCTGAGGCAAAAGTAAGTCCAAGTGACTTTCAAGCACGTGTAAAGAACTTAAGATTTCCAAGCTCAGTTTATGAAGTTGCTTGAAACTAACGAGGACACAAGTAGCCCCAAAGGATGATAACTTTGTGTTCTGGTTGCAGCTGCACATTTTAAGTAATGCTTTTGTCTGGATACTCTTCTTATCATAAAATATGCTGTGAAAGAGGTGAATAGCTACTGTACAATTCTGTATGTGGACTTTAAAGTCCATCTTAGATGGTAAGAAAGTGAGGATGGGCTCTTGGTCCTTCACCTCTTTCTTTTGTTTCATCAGTGAATGCCGCATACAGAGTAGGTGACTGAGTCTGAAGCCTGTCTCTCTCATGCTATGATACCTAATTCAGCTCCTCAGTCCTTTATTACTAGCCACATTTGCTCTACCACTTAATACGCTTTCCCACGTTGTTATCCACTCTGCCCTACTGGCAACCAAAGGGACTAGACAGAGTGATTGCTTTTCAGACAACTTTGAATAAAAGAAGTCTTTTATCTGTAGTCCTGCTGCTTGCAAACAAATGCACAGTGGACACAATGGGACTGTTTGACATGTCAGAGGTCCTTTTCTTTTGCTTGGAAAAACATCTAATGTTCCCCTGTTTAAACCAAAAGAGAACATACATTATCTGTATCCTGCTTTCTATTTCTTAAACAAAAAACAGCTGGTATTAGCACTTGCCTTAGGAAGATACCATCAGGAAGCTGAAATACAAAATCTTGGCCCTACTTAGTTGCCACGGTGATGTATAATTAACCAGGCTGCAGCAATGTTATTGAAAGTAAGCATAAGGAAATATTCTTGCTTTTGTAAAAATTTAAACTATAGTTTTAAGTAAGACTGAAGGGACTGAATGTTAAAATTTAATTGATCATTTGCAGTTGGACGTTTATGTTTCCATTTATATTATAATTTGATCAAAATAGTATCACTGTGTAGTCAGAAAGTAATGTAAACGAGTTTGAAAGAAATAAGACAGGATTCTGAGACATCATAGATGCTACAGACTTTGTAAGAGATTGATGTTTCATTGATTTGTTGGAGATTTGTGGGGATTTTTTCCTCCTTGTTGCTAATAGGATTCTATTTGGAAAACAATACAATTCCCCACAACGTATCCAATAAAAAAGAGTAGAGGGAAAAAGGTTTGATTTGGAACAAATGGGAAATCAGACGAAGGTAAACCCATTCAATGTTAACCTTTTGCAGCTGATACACGAGCACCTTTTCCAAGTGGTTATCACACTGATGCAGAGTAACTTCTTTGTTTAAATACCTTTCTTTAATTGGTAATAGGTAAATTTCCCATATGTAGTTTAAACCAAGAAAGTTGAATGAACCTTTGAATGCCAAAAGAAATTGATGTGCAGTTCCCCAGATATGTACAGGAGAATGTTTCAATCTGTCTGTGAGGTTTATGAGAGAGATGGTGGGATGCTGTTGAAGAATTAAAACCGTGGAACGTTGTCTATGAGATACTCATGCTGAAATGTGGGTCAGGAGCAGTCGGATAAAGATTATGTACTTCTGGAAATCCTATTCCTTGTATCTCTCAAATACTTGCTTTATCTACAGTAGTCTGAATAAATGTGCAGCATAGGGGCTGCTCAGTAAAGCATAGCTGGGTAGAACCATGCACCTACTGACCCTGATGGGAAGAGTTTTAGTACTTTAAAAACTTGTTCTTTGCATTTGGCCATCTTGTTCTTCAGAACTTTGTTTTAGACTCTGAAGGATGTTACTAAAATCAAGACGCCATGTGTACTGACTAATAGGCCCTGAGAAGCTTTTCTGTGCCTTATCTTCTCTTGATAAGATTAATGTAATACTTTCTCTTCTAGAAAGCTAAGAGCAACAAGTCATCTTCAGCTTGTTTAAAACTCTGCTATAAGTACTGTCAGAGCATCTGTTACTGATCAGAGCAGCAGTTCCCCTGCTGCATCTCCTAATAAAAATGATTCTATTGCATATTGTCATTTAAGGCCCATTGTTCTTCACCTTCAAACTTATTTGGTTCTCCTGCAAATTTTAATATCACAGGGCTTGTGTGTGCTCCATGTGCTTTATTCCCACTGACTTGAGCAGAAGACAATGAAAGTTGATCACTTCAGCACTTTGCAGTGCTGAGCACTCTTTGCTTGTGTTGACTTCTGTGACAGCAGAGGATATGCAAGGAGCACATCTCGTGGTTGAAGCTTGTTTGCCATGTACTACGCTGAGTAGAACGATGCTCTCAAGAATGAGCCTAAATACGTGCCTACCCCTTCTGCTGTAACTTAGGGCATTATCTTTCTACTTTCTGAATGACGTGTATTCACTGAGAACTGCATCTTGGGATGAAATAAGTATTCAGTAAAAATGTATTTCTTTATGTCGTATTTTAATGTCTTGCTTTTCAGTTTGATTCAGTGAACTTTTAGTTTACGTGGCATAAAAATATGCACAGAAGTACCATTTCATTTCTAGTAAAATGCCTAGGTAGTTCCTACCCATCGTGTCCTCTTTTCTTACTGAACAAGACGCAGATTCCTGAGAGCCCCCTGACATGCAGCATTATGTAAAAATAGCAGCTCCTGAAGTTACAGTCACTGTCAGATTATTGATAGGGGGATGGGAAGGTTTGGCATTTTGATTCAGAACACAAGAAAAAAAAAACATATATTGCAGAACAAGTGTGTTTGCCCATATTTACAAGAAGAGTGCAATACTTCACCTGAGGCAAGGTCTAAAATTATGATTCCCCTTGTTTGGCAAGGGCCCACTGGAAAGGATCCACTTCAGCAAAAGCACCAGTATTTACTTTGCTCCTTAACATCTCCTATGAAGCATTTGATTGTAAAATGAAAGCAATCCGTAGTTTCAGATTTAGTTTTTAATATTTATTTGGGAGATCTGACCTCCCAAGGGGGCCAATACCCTAAGCATTCCCTTGCTGCTGTCTGACCAAGGAATAACACTGGAGAGAGCTGTGAAAACAGCTTCTTGCCTCCATCTTCTCCGCAGGAAACATGTTGGCTGTTGCCAAGTGCAAACACTGGTGTACTTTCACACATTTAGATTGCTTTTAGGCAGAAAATTGTTGCACATTCTAAGTACAGTTTTTTGAAAATATGCTAATATTCAGGTAAAATTGGTGTTCTCTTGTTTGCTAAGAGCCTGCATTGAAATCCTATTCCACCCTGACTGCAGAGTGGTTAGTGTCAGATAGCTTTCACGTTATATATCCTGTATGTTACAAAGATTTGCTTGAAGCTCAAGACTTAACAAGCATAACACAGAAGGACTTTTGTACAAAGCTTGAAGAGTTAGTCCTTGGCTTTTGGCCAGGAATAAAGAATGCTTGCCCTTGTGCCATTTTGTCCTGTGCTGCTTCAGTTCTGGCAGCGGTTCTGCTTCAGTGTAATTGTTGGCACTGCAGCTCAGCTGAGCCCTGAATGGCCTCTTCCTGCAAGCAAGCAGGGGTGCAGAGGTCCGAGACGGCATCAAAACTCCGTATTGATCAACTGTAATAGAGGACTCTATTATGAGAACTCTTCATATCAAAGCCAAGCAAATTGACTCAGGCAATGCAGTAGTAAAGTACTAAAAAAAGCCATAAAGAGTGTGAAGTAATTTTCAGTTTTTCCATGGGATAATGGAGGGGCTAAAAGAATAAGAGAACAAACAGCTCCTTCTGGGACAGTCGCTGTTTTGGCTATTTGTCTGCAGTTGTTGTTGATCTCTCCTTCCTATCTGTGCTAAGTAATAGTTGAGTTTTTCATTCTCGTTTGGAGCAGACATAGGGCATAGTCACAGCTTGAAGTGATAAAGTGTTTTTTATTGTTTGCAAAGGCTTGCTTGCTCTTCTTTATTCTGCTTACTGTTCTTTAAAAAAAAAACTTTCCCATTTCATTGAGGCAGATTTGGAAGTCAAACCAGAAACTTCAGACTCTACTACGATGGAAAGCACTTTGTTGGGGAGAAACGTTTTGAGTCCATCCATGACCTGGTGACAGATGGATTGATTACTCTTTATATTGAAACGAAAGCAGCTGAATACATTGCCAAGATGACAATAAATCCTATTTATGAACACGTAGGATATACAACTTTAAACAGAGAGCCAGCACACAAAAAACATATGCCAAGCCTGAGAGATGAACATGATGGCAAAGAGTCTACAGGAGAGGATGAGGTAGCAGAAAAGAGGGTAAGCAATTGTTAACCCACACTCTTTTTTTCTGTTAGACTTTTTATTTTGTACTTTTAACCCTCCACCATCTACTATAAAGTGCTAAAGGTGTCTGTAGATATTTAGTCTACATATTTATTTCCAGTATTGCATTAATAGTAATATTGAAACTGGTTATAGAGGTTTTTTTATGGTAATTTTTGCATATTGCAAATTTAAATGTTTTAGAGGTTAGTTATTTATTATTGTGAAGTTCCTTTCTTCAGGTATTTTTACAGTTATAGATGTTACCATTAAGCCACTTCTTTATTTCAAACAGGCTAAAAATATTTCATCTTAAAATTGTTTACAGTGTATAAGAAAACTGCCCCCTTGGTCAAAAATTACATTTCTTTATATATTCATCATTCCCCAGACAAATACATTCCATAATCTCTTCAGCAGTCTGCATACAATGACAGTGAAGTTGTCCACATTATAAATAAGCCTGTTCATTAAGTTGATAAAATGTTAAAACATTTCACTTGGCTAAGTTCAGCCTGTCAGAAGCTGACAGAGCTATTTTTGGCCTCAGCCAGACTTATGAAGAAGGATTGCTTTCTTCAGAAAGTTGCAGTATCAGCTGAGAACTAACTGCATCCTGGGTTATAAAAGAAAAACAAACAACAAAAAAATCTTAGAATGGATGAACACAGAAATATTAAAGAGGTTGGGAATGTGTCAGGCAGACAAAGAAGCTGCTTGAAACTTCATTTTTGTGGCAGAGACTAAACATAAAAAGAAAACATAATGTGAGTTCCATCACGTTAAACTAAATACTTTATTTATTGAAAAGTTGACATTTGAAGTCTTTTTAAAGTGTATTTTTACATCTGTGTAGGTGTTAATGCATGTGTAATCGTCTGATATGCTTCCCTATTTCACAAACTTCAGAATGACATTAGGAGTACCTAGTATGCTTCTACTGCTTAGAAGAAATGCTAACCTTAGTTGGGATCATCTGTTTGTCTTTCCAATCAGAAATATGCTTCTGATTTCAGTTTTTCTTGAAGAGGGGAAAGGTCTGACTGACAATTGCTAACAAATATGACTGTTACAGTGAAACTAAGCTCCATACAGAGTCCACGGAGAGAGGAAGCTCATAGCTTTGGTGCTTTGAATCCTTTTCCAGAGAGTCTGTCATCCTGCACTGAATTTGCTGAGAGATGAAGCACCCATCTTAGCTTGAAGTATGGGTCTTCGTTGTTATCAG
>JANHGB010063326.1:0-24266 GCA_026283785.1 Coracopsis vasa | reverse complement strand
GCTCGGCCGGGCTGATCCGGGTGGGTTGATCCGAGTGTGAGCTCACGTCCCGGACTGCTGTGCGGGGCGACTCCTCAGGTCCGTGAGCCCTGGGTCGGGGAGAGCAGAGCCCGCACCGGCTCCCTGCGGGGCAGATGTTCCGCCGCCGGGCAGGCAGGGATGGGCAGCGAGGAGAGCTATACAGCCCCGGGGCTCGCCTTAGCCAGTGCTCCTTGCAGCCGTGCTCTGCTGTGGGGAAGGCGGGTATTGACTGGTAAGAGCACTCAAGTTTATGCTGTTTGTGCTTGAAGCACATATTTTCACTAGAAAATTTGTCCGGGTCACGATCTCTTGAGGGGGAAAAAACCCCCAAGCTACTAATTTCCACACGCATAAAAGAAAACTAAGAACAGTTTTATAACTTGTAGGCTGACATTCATCACAAGAAGAGTTTTACCTTAGTTACCAGTGCGTGAACTCTGCCCTTTGAATCCCATGGAGCAAAACTGATATGCTGCAGTTGAAGCAGGAGATCAAGCATCAATGCAGAAAGCCAGGAATACGATCGTAATCTGGTCACTAGCGTCTTTGAGTCTTGAGCGTGTACTCAAGTCTGTTCATGCACTGCAGCAGCGCCTGACTTTTGAAAAGTGCTTTTACCCAATGTAGTTATTCTTTTTCTAGCTGGCAGGTTAATGTTACCTCATTGAATTCCCAGCCTCATGCTCCATGTGTGAATTTACTAATGAACGCTGACTCTTGCCACTGACTTTTATATATCTGTAGAAGATTATCGAACCATATTTGTTTTGACCTTAGGAGCTGGTTCAGAATCTCCCACTTCGTCTCTTCCATCTTCCAGTAATATCAAAAGGGATTAAGACATGCACAATTGAATATTTCATGTGGAAACAGAGAAGAAGTAAAACCAAATTCTTATCATCTTTTATAGATACAATTTAGGACAAAAATAAACATTTGAAATAGAGCAATATTTGGCAGGAGCACTGCATGGGATAAATAAGTAACAAGCACAGTGTTTGTCCAGAGAGTGTAATACAGCAAAGTGTTTGTAGAATTTTAACAAACTGATATACAATTGCACGTTAACAACCACTCTAATAAAAACTGTGGCTTATCTTTCTTTCTAACAAAGGTTTAAGGGACGAAAAGGACAGATCAGTACCCAGTGACAGATCAGTACCCAATCTTACTGAAAGTCCCAAATGGAAATGCTACGTTCATTATGGAAAGTGTTTTCCATTTCCCAGTGATGTGCAATACTGAGTACAAGAGCTTTCCTGAGATCCAGAGTCAAAGACACTGACAACTAAATATATCAATTTACAGAAATTCATGACCAAATAAAAATTTATATAAGAAAAATGTATTTGCAGTCTTAGCTTCTGAGTGTAGTCCAAGATTACTTCTGTTTGCTACCCTTTTGCTACAGAATGAGATGCAGAAAATGCCTTGTTAGATTAGATGTATTATGACTTCCTGGGCTAGGGCTGGGACAAGAGCTGTTGCTGTCACCATTCATACTGCCAGCTGCATGTAAACTCACTGTCACCTTCCTCTTGTCAAACACTTTGCTAGAAAACATGGAAGCTTTACTGTGAGGGACTAACACTGGTATTACAATAATTCCTCGTTTCCACAGTGGTGGGTTGCAAACTCATATTAATGTACTCAGATTTAAAATCTTTTATAAAAGCTAGGTAACACTCGTGGGGGCAAATTTTGGAGCTTGGGCAGATCAGATTCATGGGCTTAAAGTAGAAGGGATCAAGGAGGGCAATGGTTCCTTCCATGTGGGGAAGCCTGACTGACTCTATGTGAGTTTGAAATGCTGTCATGAAGTGCTAGAATGGACCATGCCAAGTGACAGCGTAGCAGAGGCCACCGTGCGTAAGCATTAAGGGGCTGATACTGAAGCACATGCCATCCGAGGTGAGCAGAAGGCTGTCACTATCCATGCGACTCTCATGCTGTTACAGCATAGCAGGTCTGACTGAAGATCAGTATTTCCTTGTGCCCTGTTTCTGATACTAGCTAATACCTTATGCTTAGAGAAGGGTATAAGAACAGGAGATGTGTTAAATATTTATCCGAATGTTTATATAAACATTTATCTGAACGTTTATATGCTCTCTCAATCTGTCTCTGAGTATTTCTCAGCATCCTTGGCTATAGCTTCATGTAGAGTGAAAGCAATGAGTAATTGCTCCTAATATCATCAGACAAGAAGATAGAGTTATTGTAATTTTTGTATCTTTAACTCTTAAAATAGCCATCCATAGCTGTGGATACGCCTGTAACTCTATATTTAAGAACTTTTTGTACTTTCTTTGTCTGTGTGTGTAGAAACCTGAAATTTCAAGGCATCTAGCTAGCATGATGTTTTAGGAATGTGCTATAGCTCTGCATTAAGGATGGAATATATAGTGCGCCATTTTGAAAATCTTAATTATATGAACACGAGTTAATTATGTGGAAGGAATTGCATAAGCCTTAGGTTATTGTTCTGGGTCTGTCTGGGCTGGGTGGTGGGGATCAACTCACTACAGTGTAGAGGGGTGTTTTTTTTTCTTGGTCTCAGTTTTTATCTGAGATCTCAATGTAAGTTTTCTATTAAATTTGAGATTGATCAAAAGATACTGTTACTTTCTTTCTTCCACATTGGAAAGGTTATCAGTTGGTGTCATTGATCAGTTTCCTTCCAAAAACAAAATTTGCAAGCACCATCAAATGTGCTAGTTAAATATACCTGCCTCTGGAAGCCAGGAGCACAGAGCACTCATCCTTCAGCACTTTGGAGTCTGGTTTTCAAAGATGAGCTCTCAAGACTTTTGAAAACTGAATCATAATGGTAACTTTAGTTGTACAATCACAAACCAGAAGCATTCGGATCACTAGTAGTTCTGATAATTGTGAGTTGGGGTGTCATGAAAAATGTAAAAATGATGTGCATAGGTTCCAGTCCTTTCTTTGTATGTACCTGTGACCCATAACAGTAGATTCAGTGCCGTGTTCATCACGTGTTTTCCAATAACAGTAATTTACAGTAGAGATGAATGAGGATTTAATATTAAAGATATGTAGTCACTGCTAGTGAAAACTCTGATGGACCCATGGTTTTTGAGGCGTTCTCATCATCATTTCAAGTCAATCCTCTGAAGGTAAACAAGTAATTCTCTGTCCTTCCCCAGTTAAAGAGATGAGTGTAATGTTTACATAACATTATATAATATTTATGTCTAAAGATATTTTTAATGAACTTCTAAGAGCACTGACAAGTGAAGAACCAAAGATATTATGTGAAGAAAATATTCTACTAAATTATTTATGCCGGATGGATATTTTTAGAATTCTAATTTGAAATGTATCCATTCTCTTTCTCTTGTAGGTGGCTGGTATTAGGTATTGCCATGGTGCGGTTTTATATACAGAAAGGAACACATAGAGGCTTATTCAGAAGTGTTCAAAAGACACTTAAATTTTTCCAGACATTTGCCTTGCTTGAGGTAAATCTTAAACATAAGTTTGCTTTACTGGATACTGCATAGCAGCGGCAAAACACATTTTTAACCTGGATTTAATATCAAAATATTATATTAGTACGTAAAGTCTGTTTAAATTTATTATTTAATGAAGGTTTTGGGGGTGGGCAAGGTAAATTGAAACAAATGGGCACATTTTTTCAAATTGAGTTATAATATTTCTTTAAAACAAATACTGCCTGGGAGCTGCTTTGATTTGAGAGTCTTTAACTCAAAAGGCAAAATCTCTGAAGGCATTCCAGTCAGCAGATCAACCTTCTAGCATAGTAGATAGCTCGTGTCCACCTCCATTCCTTATGCTGGACTCATTATCCTCTGTGCCTTTCCTGCTTCTGCTTGTTTCCAGACTTGATCACGTATAATCCATTCCAACAGGGTCTGTGCAGTTGTGCAAAGTATTCTTTAAATAATATGACTTTTGCTAACAATGCTCTAGTGGTCTCAGTTTATGGTACGTCTGTGAATGAAACTGTTGGGTGTATTGAGCACTTACAGTTCTTCCCCAGGCACAACAAAGAGTGCCTATCTGCATTTTAACTTTTTTTTCCCTCAATCTGTCTACAACATGTACTATGTTCAAGCATAATAGTTCAAGCAACTATTAAAATCATGTGGCCAGCTCTATATAGGCTGTTACGCTACTAAACTTTCACAGCGAGTAATTCTACTCAAATCTGTCAAAATAATGAAAAGCACTCGACTTGCTAATCATTACTGACAATACAATAAAAACACAATACAATACAAAGAAAATACAATAAATCCGAAGCTTCATTGCTGCCATTGGCAAAATTATAATAATGTTATTAATCTGTAATGAATACAGAACATTTTAAAATTGCTATGCTTTCAGCATCCCTTATGTGACTCCCTCTACACTGTCCTGTAAAATTATTCTTTGAATAAGATAATGGAGGGGAAGCTTACTAGTTCAAAAAGTAAATGCTTTATAAGTATTAAAATATGTAATATATACAGTTAATTAGGAAAATAAATCTCTTTTATGTGTTTGCACACAGATACTGAGCCCATCACAGGACTGGTTGCCAGGGCTCTGATGTGTATTTCTTTTAAAGATTGCTAGTTGAAAACAATAAAAAACAGTTCTTCAGAATTAAGCTTAGGTTTATATTAACATCAAAAGACCATGTTTATAGTGTAGATAGTGACATACTGTACATCAGTAACCTCTAACTTATTTTTATTTACAGGTAGTCCACTGTGCAATTGGTGAGTTCTTTGTTTAGTTTCTCTTGGAACTACTTAAAATGTGAATTTTGGAGCAGAGATAACATGTTTCTCTTTTTAAGGAATAGTTCGCACGTCTGTGCTTGTGACTGGGGTCCAAGTGAGTTCAAGAATCTTCATGGTGTGGTTCATTGCACACAGTATAAAACAGGTATGTGCATAAGCAAGTCGTGTTTTGATTGGTTTTAAGAAGAAGCTATTAATACAGTTCTCATTTCATAAGGAAGGCCAGTTTAAGAGTTAATTACTTTCTTACAGAGAATACTTACATACTTGAGTGTGATTTTGGAAGTTGGGGTTACAGGATTTTATGTGTTTCTACCCAAGAGATTGAGCCTGGGTCTCAGCTGTGAGTCAGCACTGTCTTCAGCATTGTGCTGGCTGTGATCTGCCTAAGTGAGATCAATGACTACTATGACTATTTACCAAAAAATCTGCCACATTGTAAACAGTTCCTTTTCAAAAACTTTAATTAGCACTTGCTGAATTAATCTAAATAAAAATATGCCTTAAATTAAATTTACCTGGATAAACGTGGTTGTGGTTTTGCAGTTTATTTTAAGAACCTTCTCAAGATTTTAATGTTATGGTTATATTAACATTTGATGGCATGCATACTGCAT
Organism: Coracopsis vasa; assembly: GCA_026283785.1. Taxonomy (NCBI): domain Eukaryota; kingdom Metazoa; phylum Chordata; class Aves; order Psittaciformes; family Psittacidae; genus Coracopsis; species Coracopsis vasa. Next base: position 18,853 of record JANHGB010063326.1, on the reverse strand, counting down.
TTTTTTTTTCATTAAAGATATATCAGGTTGTCCAGCATGCCACAGTGACACTTAAGGTCTTGTATAAATAATGATAGTCTATTTGCTTGGCTGTAGGTGATTATTGTAAGTATAGTGATTCATTAGCAGTATAAAACAAGCAGACTGCTTACAGCTAGTAGATAGGACATCAGTTCAGTTTCTGAAGACTGCTTTCTGTGAAAGGCAAGTAAGAGCTAAGCGATGGATTTTGAGTCTGTGCTCCTGAGCTTCCTTAAACTTAAAAAGCTGAGCCATTAAACTGTCTCACCAGCAGATGGCATATGCCTTTTTGTTGATGAAATACAGCATCTGCCTCAGTTGTCAAATCCCTTTGTTTCAGTTCAGAGAAGACTCGTTTTCTGCACTTCATCTTTTCCTTTACAGTTGCTTTTCTTAACAAGGAATAGGCTTTTCATGGCTTTTTGTTTTGGTAAGCTAAGTGTTTTCATTTTTTTCATAAGGGAAAGTGTCTCAAAGATTAACAAGTTTTTTATATTGAATGTTTACATGAATGCTGAAATATAACACTGCATTTTGCCATTTTGTTATTATCGACAGTGGATTAAATCTTTAGCAGCATATCCAGTTTGTTTCCTCTATCTTCAATACAGTAGGTCAATCTGTGTCCAAGAAAAAATACATCTGAATGTATGTCTGATTGTATTTCACAATGTTATTGCTTAGCAGGCATGAATGTTCAGGGTCACCTTAGGTGCTGAGAGGCATGTTAGTGATAATAGCCAGACCCAGATCTCTCTACTTGACTGGAGCTTTGCAAGGCAACAGATAGGAATTCTCTGCATACTTATTTAAAGCTCTTCTGCTTGGATTTAGCACTGTGACATGAATCCAAGTTTGGGTTATCAGTGTTTGTCTCTAATCGCATGACGTTAAGAACAACCTAATTCTGTCTTTACCTTTGCTTTTTTTGTTTGGACATCTTTGCACTTCAGTGTTGCTGTTTGAGAGTTGGGTGGTATTTTTTATACCACCTTCTCTTTTGTGATGTTGGCAAGATCCTTTCACTAAAAGTGTACCTTCTTTGACTGACACATTGAGGATGCGATTTTATGAGCTGATGAACACTTATAGTTCTTCTTGACTTTTGACAGAGTTGTGGATTTTCAGCAATTTTGAGATGTATTTTATGCATCTTTGTCACCATGTTGCATTTTATTTAAAACAATAATTTTCCTTTTTTGAAATCTTAACAAAACTTGTGTTACTTTATTTTATTTCACAGACATCCCTGGAGCTTTTCAGCCTTCAGGCATGGAAGTGTATTACAAAATTCCTCCCCTTTTAAAGAAAAGAAAATTACTTGCGTGTAATTCTTCTTCTCAGAAGGTAGTGTTTGTAATAGATCCCCATGTGCCTTCTTCATATTTGGGGACTTATGTTTATTTGTTCCTTAGAGTGAAAAAGAACCAATGTTTTGAAACAGCAGAGGGATGTGCTACCTACCGATGAGGCAGTTTAATGACTCAGAACATAATCTTAAATGGAATTGTTGAGTGAGTTTACCCAAAGCTCCTGAGGTACCAACTAATCTTCATTTAGTGATCCATCTGTGTTCCAGCTCCTTAACTATCTTACAGCTCCCTGAAGTCTGCCAAATTCCATCTCCTGTGGCCAAGTTCCAGTTAGTAGATTATACTAAGCAGTTCCTTTTGTCTAAATTTTCCTGGAGACATGCATTATCTGGTGAGGTAGAAGAAAGATAAAAAGTAAGAGAAACTCCAGGATACAGAGTAGCGAAAGGCAGAATGGGTAAAAACTGATTGTGAAAGGAGCATATCTTCTGTAGCATTGTTTTCTTTTTGCGGTTTTGGGGAGTACAGAAATAATTAAGTAAATCAACCACAAATAAAAAGAGAGAGACAGATAGCATAGTGAAAATGAAGGTAGAAAATAAAGAGGAGGAGTATGCTTAATTACAGAAGTTTATATTTTGATATTTTCATAATGGATAAAGATTGCTCACTTTGCAAAATGCTTGTATACTAGTAAATATATATGATAAAGAACAATACATGATAATGGTTTCAGCATATCACTATAAGCCAAAATATTCTTTCTTTACAAGATGTTAGTTCTGTTCCATGTATCTTAAACAGAAGTCTGTTACAGTTTGCACAGAAAAGAAGCTTAAGGATGAAGAAAGTGTTGGTTCTTTATACTTCTGCAGATCCAGAATGAGGAGAGCGTTATTCTGTTTCTGGTCGTATGGACTGTGACAGAGATTACTCGATATTCCTTCTACACATTCAACCTGCTCAACCATTTGCCATACTTCATTAAATGGGCCAGGTGGAGATGTCTTGCACTTCAGTTTCTCATGGTTCTGTGCATGTTAGTTTCACGCATGCTGAGCTAATACACAGCAGAGCAGATGTTTGAGCTTTGGTTATGTGTCAGCAGAGTGAAGTTGGTTGCTTTCTGTACTTGGGATCATTGTTACTTGATTTAAAATGTTAATATTTTAGCTGAAACTTCGGGGTGTGATTTGTTCTTTGCTTTCTGTGTCTCATGGTTTGAACTCTGTTTTCATTTACGTTTTATTTTTTTTTTCTTCTATCTTTGGAGCCATCTTTTAACTTACATTATGACTCCTTAAGATGCTTTTGAATACAATAACCCAGATTAAATACCTGTGCTAGTCTTTGTGGATTTCAGATCTTTGAAAATGTGGGAGTTGTCACTCAATATGTATGCGTATTATTACTGTATGAGAAGTTCTGCTTTATCAGAGCTTTTTTCTTGTATCCATGTAGTGAAGCTAAATACTGATTTAGTTCAGCCCACATAGAAGGTGTGTTCTATATCAAAACTGCTTTGATGTTGAAGCATACTTACGGTTGGTCACTAGATCACATGTATTACAGAGACTGCATGTTTATCAGGAGACTTAACTGGAAGAGTAATATTATCTGTAGCCATTATTTGAAAAATATCTGTAAGACAGACACTGTTACATGGAAAATCTCTAACCTACATTCAGCACGATTGGTTCTTATAAATGAGAGTTTGTTTATTTTCCTTTATTTTCTAGATAATGCAGTTCTGATGCTTCTAATGCACTTCTTTGATATGTCTGATATTTATGTCCATTCCTATAATACATTGTCTTTTTGCTAATAGGCGTGGTTATGTTTAAGTGCTAAATGGTAAACTTCAAAATAATCAGGTCTGGTTTCATAAATATTTTTTTATGTAGGCTTCAGAAATAGAAATGCATTCAGAAAGTACTACATTGACAGATACGCTGTTTGCATCAAGTCAGTGTGTCTTTGAGTGACAGATTTTTTGCTTCCTTATAATGAACAATAGGGAAAACTGACATTCTCCCGACAGAGAAATGTGGTGAAATATCCTATAAACAAAACATTTGAGAGTGTATTGTCTTTTCATAGAGTCCAAAATATCCCATCGAGATTTACAGATAATCAAACAGCACAGCTGGGCATAAAGTCAGTACCCCAAGGGAGCTGGAAATTTCTGATCTTTAGCTTATAATTCTGAAAGATATCATCTGTTGTTAATGGAATAAGTATGCTCTAAATTTTTGTTTGGAATTTTCACTTTGGGGTTGGTTTTTGGGTTTTTTTTCACTGCACAAACTGTGTGTAAGTCATGCCACCGTTTCTTTTTTATACCTTCCCTATCTGTTCTCTGACCTGTGAGTCCTCTAAACCCATTTGCTCCTAGAAGGGTTTCATGTCTGGTTGCTGCTGTCTGGATTGAGTACACACTGTACCTTTCTCTCTGTGTGGCAGCTCTCCTTGCTGTTCCCTGCATAAATTCGAGAGCTGTTCTTAAGAGAAACAGTGTCTCCATGGTACACTGTGCCTTTAGGACAGCATAAACCCTATTGGCTACATTTTTCATTTTATCACCACTTATGTGGCCTATGGCATTCAAACTACATTTGCTTTATACTGAAATCCTTCAACTTTCATTTGAATATCTTTTTCCCATTTTAAAATGGTTCTGATATGTTTCTGGCACTGTCATTTTCTTTTGGTTTTTTTTTTTGTTTTTTTTTCCATTTCCATTAGAGGTAAATATAGTATTATTTGGATTTCCCATGTGGCAGTGGGTAAAACAGGCTTCTAATGTTTCTCAACATTTTCATTATCTTCAAAGAGATAACAATACATAGACCCAGTGTGTGTATACTGTGACAAAAATACATAGGATCATCTGAATTTGGAGTCCGGTCCTGGTCAGAGTCCTATCAGTGACAACAGGAGCAAGACCAGAAATTTTTTAAAACAGACGTTATTGCAGACTACACATTTGTGGACTTTTTACTTTTCAGTATTAGACATACAAACGTTCTCATACTTCACTGTTTTTAAATGAAAGGATTGAGGAATGCATTCTCTGTAAACCTAAGTGGTGCTATCCAGAGTAAAACTGGTATGCTGTGCCAAGTCAGGATGTGCACCTTGATTTTGGTGCGGGATCTGCTGTAATATATTGCTGTGCCACTAATAATAGCTAGAAGAAATTTTAAATTCATGGGGTATTTCTCACAAGTTGTTTTTTGATTTTGTTTTGTTTTGTTTTGTTTTTAATGCAGATACAACTTTTTTATCATTTTGTATCCTGCTGGAGTTGCAGGTGAACTGCTAACCATATATGCTGCTTTACCCTATGTGAAGAAAACAGGAATGTTTTCACTGAGACTTCCCAACAAATACAATGTCTCCTTTGACTACTATTACTTCCTTATTGTTGTCATGTTCTCCTATGTGCCATGTAAGTATTACTTGACTATAGTAATGCTAACAACATAATAATCAATTATCATCAATGCTGGAAACAGTTCCTGTAGTTAAAGTTGCTGAACACTGTCTACTATAAAAGCCTTCTTTCTGTTGTTCCAAGCTTTGCTGTGCTTTAATTGGGTAGACTAAGATTTTCTGTCCTGTCATCTTCCTCAGAACATAAGCTATCTTAAAAATTTCTGTGAAAATACTAAAAACATTCCTAAGACTTGGACAAAGTAAAAAACCTGTTTGCTTACACACAGAAATGCACATAGCTGTGTTGCTGAGAATTTCTAGTGCCTCTGACGCTTTGAAGCGATGGCTTAAAAATTGTTGTGCAAGTTGTGCCAGAGATTTGCCTTGGTTTTATTGCTATTAGTATCCATTTACATGTCACCTCTGAAAAATCACCATTTGGGAATGCTTGGGAAAAAGCTGAAGCAATATTCTCCAAGATTTCATTTACATGGAAATGCACCCCCAAACCTCTTTGAATATATTTCAGTCCCTGTTTTAATCAGATTGTCCTTGTACTTCTGGATACCAGCAGTCACAGATCCATTGGCTATAACCACAGCTAAAATTAGGGAGACTATGTCTTTCACTTCCAATGTTATTTCCACTGGTACCTAAGCAGTATTGACAAGGAGAAAGCAACCTGATTCAAATATAGCACCATGAACAGGGCTAGACCAAACTAGGAAAATAGAATATTTTAGATAATCTGGACAGTGAAGCTAGAAAGAAGATGAGAGATTAGGGAGAGGCATTAAGAAGCAGGAAGACTGAAGTTTCAAGGGTCTGTGATCTGCATCTATAAAAGGTACTCATTTAAGAAGTTGACCTTGAACTTTCACAGTATGCACACACACTGATTTTTTTTTGTCACAAGAAATCATGAAGGCCAATGGGAGAGATTTATATGAGTAAAAGATGTCCTAAGATATCATAACTTACAGTTTTACAATTGTGTATTTAACTTAATGCTTCAGGAATAAATCCAATTTTCTATTCATTAAATATAAGGATCAAATCTATCAGCAGGACAGTAATGTAATAGATTATAGAGGGCCTGAAGAGAGGGAGCTCCTCACTTCAGACTTCACAAATAGGGTAAATCTGTATCCTCCTTAGTCTTGATGAAAACATGCTTATCTTAGCACATATTTGAAGACTTCCGGCACTGCCAGAAAGTGGTTAAGTCGTATTCATACAAAGAAAATGTTGGAGGGGAGTTCCGTGAACATGGGGTATACATTCTGCAGTGTGCCATATTTTTTCCCAGTTCATCATTATGCAAAATTTTATTTTTCTGTTATTTGAGCTGTAATTTTTGTAATCTTAATTTTTTTTCTTTTATGCTTTGATCAAGTGTTTCCACAACTCTACTTCCACATGCTGCGGCAAAGAAGAAGGGTGCTTCATGGAGAAGTGATTGTGGAAAAGGACGATTGAATCAAGCCTTGTAACTATGGTGCTTTTAATGGAAAAAAAAAAAAAGAGGGTAAAAAACCAAAACTTCCTGTGATTTTTCTGAGTCCAAGTTTTAAAACATGGAGCAAGAATAAACAACTGTGCATCAAATAGCATGGACTGTATTATTTTTACAATTAATACGTCTTCAGACTTACATTTTCATCCTTGGTACACTTTGATTTTTAATCGTTCATTTCTTCAGACAAATTATTTTCTTATTTTCAATAGGTTGACAAATAGCTTTAAGAATTGGAATGGTGGGCTGCTGTGCTTTTTGTTCTGGAAGTTCTGTTATGACCTGTAGTCATCATGAAAAACAGAAGGAGAGTTGATAAGTTGTACTGAAAGTCAGTCTTCTGGAAAACAGAACATCAATTAGGTAATGATGTTTTTCACAGACTGAGTGGCTTAAATGTTATTTAAGCTTTATATTAAATACCTTTCCAATTATAAGTACTGTTAGCATGTTCAACATTCGTTTGATTACAGGGTCACACTATAGAACTCTAGAATGACTTTTCAAAGGAGATGAATTCTTGATTGTCAGTGCAAATTTAGATCTGTCTGTATTTTCACTTGTAATAGTAGAGATATGTAGAATAACAGATACAGTATTAACTGGTTAAAAGTTTGTGCTGAGGAGCAGATTTGATATGCCTACCTTTCTCTAATCAGTGGCTGGAATGGGACTCGTTTGTAGAAGAAGACTGATTGTCAGTATGTTTTCTGTTCTACATTTAATTATGTATACAGAAAAATTATAGTCTTGCATTTAGAAACTATAACTCTAGTGTGATATTTAACTTCTTATAAATGGCTAAATGGGATAAAATATATTTGAAATAGCGTCTTAAAATATCAATTGTGCTTTAAATCATCCCATTGTCCAATTTTAGTTGCTCCTTCCCCATTAATTGTTTACACTGTGTTGACCTAATTCTATTTAATGCCTTCAATAATCTGCAAGAGGGATCTACAGTATATTAATAAAAGTTGCAAATGATGTTACACTATATGACATCTCAGTGGGAGAGGTTCGACAAACTAGACTCAGCCTGAGATTCAGAGAAAATATAACGTGTTTGAGGAAACTTGGATACCTAATGAGAGAGAGAGAGGATTTAAATGTAATCATGTAGTAAGAAGCCTTGATAATGTAAGCAACAAAGTTGCTTCTGGCATTACTAATTTCAAAAGAAGAGTATATATGCAGAAGAGCTGCATCAGGCACCTGTTAATCAGAACACTCCTTGTGATTGCCAAGGTCATTTCTGGAGCATGGTATTACATTTGGGTATGTCAAGGATGAGGAATTGAATCAGTCTTCTGAAAAGTCAGAGAACAGTAACAAAATTAGTTGAAGTGAGAAAGAAGTCAGAAAGATTGAATCTTGAGAATGTATAATTTTTTGTTATATGACAAATATATGTAAATGAAGAGGCTTTCTAAGTGTGAAGGTGTAACTAGAACTGATTATATAAATTTGAAACAAGGCAAATAGACAGTGAATATCAGGAGAAAGATCCTGCCAGTGAGCAACGAGCTGGGTTATGGAATGACACAGTAGTGCTTATCAATGCATACAGTTTCTTGGAAGGTTTTAAGTTAGATGTGGTGCAATAGTGGAAAGCAATCTTCCTTTGGCAAGAGTTTGAACTACATACTTGAATAGGCAGTTTCCATTTTTAGCTTCAACAATTCTATGATAATACTGCTTTTTTGAAAATTGTAGATGCAACTTTTCCTGGTGTATGAGGTAACTTGATGAAACAGCAAAGATTTACTACATCCCTAGCTTTCAAATTCCATTATGTGCCTTAAATTTGTGGTATTTATGCATGTCTTCACTACATGTAAATTAGTTTTCTTTTAAATGACAGGTACGTACTGGACTTGAGATAGAATAGTTGTATTTCTTACAATTTTAAAAGGTGTAATCTTTGTATTTTTAAGATTAAATTTCACGCAAGGTGCTATCATTTAACTTATTACTTCTCTGTTTTATATGCAGCTAAAATGATTAAGAGTTTGAAGTACAAACTGCAACACTGAATCACAAAATAGTTGTTACACGTGTTCATGCTAGCAGCACATTTGTCCAGAGTTCTTAGAGTACTGTTTTATAAACTTCACTTTCTTTTTCTTCCATGAGGAACATCATGGCAGTTTTTAGAAATATTTCTCAGCAAGCAGAATAGTGTGATGAAGTACGAATAACTAATATTAGATTAAGTTCTGTGTCTCTTTTCTAACTGTCAGGGCAGCTCACTGAAGACCATAGCTATCAATTCTTTGGAAATGCTTTGGATACTTTAAGGATGTGATTTTGAAATCCTGGACTGGATGAGTGTATCCCACAGGTACTATTCCTATAATAAAAGGAATACCTGTGCTATAATACTCTATTACGTTTTTTTTCATTGTGGCCTAAGGATACTATCATTTATCAATCAAGGAGCTATTTTTATATCCTTTTGCACCCATGACATGAAAAAAACACAGCACTGTTTGCTAAAATCTTGGGTTTGCACTTTCATAAAGCAACAGTGTAAAAGGTAGTGATACAATTTTGAAAGTGATTTACAGCAACAGAAAAATCTTGCTAAATGGTAAATGAATAAAAATAAAGCTAAAAATTACTTACAGTATTGCATTCATCATTTCATAGACCAGAGAGGTTGCCATGTAGATTACCTTACATGGCATGTACTTAAAGCAAAACAGCACATTCTTTTCTTCCTCTTCTTTTTTTGATTAAAGCCTTTTGAAGCCTCAGTGTGTACCTTTTCTTTTAATGCCTTCTCATATATAGTCAGAATTGCAGGTAAAATCCTTTTACTATTGACTTCAGATGGGCCAGGGTTTTATGCTAGGTAGCTTAAATAAACTTCAATATAACATTATGAAACATTTGATCAGCTTGTTAAATGGACATAAAAAGTATGATTTTCATATGGTGCTCTCTTTCCAACTTCTTTTTGACACCTGTCTTTTTTAAGTCTTCCTCTCTGCAATATTCCTAGTTTTCTAAAGCATTAAAATCCTCCTGCTTATGAAAGATTAGGAATGTATTCAGATATCAGCATCTTTAATGTTTTGAGGTAGTCTTTAACATAGTCGTATAAAGGTGTTTTCTTACTTGTGCTATATATGCCTTCTGGAATGGATTAATAGAGAAGCTTTTTTAATAATAGTACATAGGAATAGGCTTTTGGAAGGAGATTCCTATTCATCAGGTGACATTTCCCACTATTGCTAATAACATATACACACCATCCTTTTTATAAAGCCCAGCTGAAAGCAGTTGGATTTTTTGAGGCTCCTCCCAACACTCACATGCTCTTCCCACTGTGAAAGGCTGTCCTGGGACACATTGGGCAAATCGCCTTGTTTCACAGCTCTGCCCAGGATGTCTAGAGGCCACATGGCCTCCCGGCATGGACAGTGCGGAGGAATATGATGCTGAGAAATTGTATCTTCCACGTTAGCTGCCAAGAGGATCACTGAGGCCATTGTGAACAGTAGCTGATAGGCGTCATTACTATCACCTCTCACTACGCAGGATGTGAGAAGGGAGGAAGCTCAATGTGCTCCCGTACCTTCTGCCTAGGGAGCTCATGAGATCAGCTGGGAGAATCTTTGTGCCCAAACGGTGTGTTACAGAAAAGTCTTTCCTGCTCGCTCAGCTATCTTATTACTATCTATCTGTAAGCCTGTATTTCTTGAAATACTGGTATGCCAGAGAGCTGTGCCACACTGCTCTCAATTGTATAGTTCAAAATTAACAACCTGGGAGAAATGGTGCAGTGTGCTGCTTCTGATTCCTATTGAACGTGACATTTAGCTAGGTTCGTGTTAATGGACAGATTGCAATGACTAGTTACAGGGAGGTCTGTGGAGACCTTTTCTGTGACCAGAGGGAATCTACCTTTTCTTATCCAGAAAGAAATATGTGCATTTCAAATCTAGGTCTAGCTACTGCTCTGACTGTGGTACTTGCAGTCTTCACAGCAACTTACTTTAGTGTATATTTGCATATTTATATTATAAACTCGAATGAAAACAAATTACAGCCATTACAGTAAGTTATAATTTAAGGTAGTTGCTACACTAACAGTTTTTGTGAATTCAGCTCTTACTTAATCTACCTAAAGGAATTAAAACAAAAAAAGGAAGTTAATACAAATGAGTGTTCTGCAACTAGGCAGGAGGGCTTCATAAATCAAAATTTTCAGGCAGGCAGACTGGCTGCAGTTGTTTATAAAGGATTGGTTAAATGTGGTTTTGAACAAAAAGGTTGAAAGCTTTTCTGAAAATTAAATTTCATTTCATTATGTGTATTTTACAGTGTGCTCAGAGATACTGTATTATTTATTACCAGTTTACAATTTGAATTCATGCTGAACGTACGCTTTTTATAGATGATTAACTGTAGCCCATTAAAATGTTTCATTCTGTGTTTGTTACAATGACTGTTTAAGAAACAAACACCTCATGTTTCTGCAGAGCTCTCTGTTCTCTTACTCAAGTGAGTTGAAGTACTGCTGGTGCCTATGAAGCTCCGCAAGTCTGTTAAACTGGCAGATTTATATTTGCCAAGGATAGCTCCTTACACTTGCTTTCATGATGGCACAACTAAATAGTGAGTGGTACTATTGGTTCAGTATCTGGTACCACGTGTCCCTGATGCTGTTCCAGGGCTCTCGAGTGCCTTCAGTAAGACTGAAGGCTGTCAGTAAGTGATTCATCCTTAGGACTTACCAGATTTGGAATTTGTCTTGTGAACTCTTGGCCCACAGAAGTGAGTAAATCTGACAAGTGGACTTAAGGCTGTAGCAAGACAAACTGTGGAAAAACTGGCTAGAGTTCGGTAACTCTAGCCCTCTCATAGGAGCTAGCTGTCAAGTTCAGGCCTGCAACTGGTAGCGGCTTTTGTGTTCTAAAATGGACAATACTTTCTGTGCCATGTTGTATCAACTGAAACATGTTGTCTTTTTATTTACAGCTCTCTTGCTTCTTTGTTCAGTCTTGAATGTATCTTATGTCCTTTAAGTTGATGGCTTTGTAAAAGTGTAAGTACAGAAATATTTATCGAAGCGTATCATGTATAGAATTGTACTTAAAGATTCTTAATAATGTAAATGCACCGCCGCTGCTCATTGTTGTCATTTTTTCTGAGATGCGTTATCGTTAGCAGTTTACACAGACAGGAAAGCAACACAATATGATAATTTAAATAACTTATTTATTTGCAAATATTGTAAGATTTGTTGGGTTACAGACTCAGATATTTGTTTTAGAGATTGTTAATAATGTGGAACTGTAGAAATTCATCAATTAAAAGATGCATTCTAAACTATGTTCTATTTGATTTTGATTTTTATTTGTTTTGTAGCATGTGAACCAAACTGGTTTTACAAATACTATACTTTTTTATCTGGAATTATTTCAGATATTAATCTTGAGGTCCCCTGTAGCATATTTACTATTAGCCAGTCTTCTATTTTATATTTCTTTAAATATATTCCATTAAAAAGCGGTAGGTTTGCGTAGTAATACTGGTTTATCAAACAAGAGGGAAAAATACAGGGCATTAAAGAGAATGCATAACATCTGTCAGAATGTATGAAGACAATTGCATTACAGTGGTCCTGAAATAGGTATTACAGTAGTGGATATTTCTGTGTTTTGGAACAGGACTTTTTTTGGTATTAACCTTTTGAGGAGGGGTGGAAACAGTAAACATCCTCTGGCTGTCCTCTGCTACGTGACTACAAGAATAACAATGACATTGCAGCGATGAGGATTTTGTTGCCATGACAGTGTGATAAAGCAATATGTGAACACTCACACCTACTTCTTTTGAATTAGGAATCAAGTGGCTGTAACCCCAAGGAGCTTGACTGCCTACAAAGGCTAAATCCTGTTAGTCAGATGCATGATAACGGAGTCAGTTGTAGATCTGCTAATCTGAACATCACGGAAGTGGTCTTCTGATCTAAATTTACAGAACAGGATTTATCTGTCTTGGTCCTTGCCAGCTTCATACCAGTCAGGTTTCTACAGAAGATGGAGGAAGAATATCCACTGATCTCAGCAGGAGTATGATGGGACATAGACATTCACATACTCTGTTCTGTGTAAATCTGGATTTACCAGGAAGAGAGTAAACTCTAGCACTGTGGGAGAGAACACGTGCTTGTTGTGCGTTAGCTGCTGCATGGTAGCTCGCCTGCCTCCCAACTTTGCAGCGTGACAGCACCCAACAGGGCTCCCTGTGGAACATGCCAAAAGTCTAGGAAATCTCCAGCATTGCACCAATATTGCATTATACTAATCTGAATTCAGCAGAGTCACAGAAACTCCCTTGACATATCTGCAGAACTATCTTTTATTTCTGAAATTAACCTAGGCCCAATGACACATCCTATTAAAAATAGGCAGGGTTGGATCAGCCCTCACAGCTGCTTGGACATTCCTAGCTTGGAATGCTGCTGTCACTGAGCAACTTTGATTTTCATATGTAGTCTCTTGGCGGTCTGTGCTCATACCACTGTCATAAAATGGCACTTTGCCTGCCCTTAAGTGGCTGTGCCAGGTTCTAGATAATTTCTCAGTTGCCTCAGAGCTCTGCTATTTTACATGTTAGTAGTAGCCCACAGCTGGAAGAACACTGCATTGTGATATTCCTAAATTGGTGGAATGGCTACATTCCTAGAAATAACTTCATTCTCCCAATGATTGCAGGATGAAGGTTAAATACTCAACTAATATTTTTTATGATGTGATTGATTGCCTCCTGAATAATGTCTGTTATGCATGAACAGTTATTAGGGGTTTGTTTGTTTGTTCTACCTATGTCATTACTTACAAACTACTTACATCATTGCCTACTCAATACGTAGCCAGTGGGAATTTGTGGTTGGCATATATGTAAGTTCCTTGAGTTTATGGCAAATTTGTAATCCACTTCCTTGATCATCAGCTTCAGCTCTTGGCTGCAATTTTTTGTGGAAAAGATACAGTGATTTCACCTTCTGTCTGAAGTGAGCATTATACTTCAGGTTATCTTTCTCAATGCATTCAATATTTAAGCATGATTCCCTTTTTGTCTGTCTTCCTTCTGACCTATGTAGGCTAGTGCTGGAGAGGGAACAATCACAAGATCTCTTGTAAATAACACCAGGTTCTTGTTCTCATTTTGCTCCCCAGCTCCTTTGAACACTTGCTACAATCCTTGAGCTTACTTAAACAGCACTAAGTTGGAGATAACTCAGTCACCTTCCTGTGATCTGTAAAGTATCAGAGGTCAGAGTCTGAAGAAGACAGAAAGCCGGCAGAGAACAATAGAGCTAACATTTTATGTCAGACAAAGAGTGGGTGGCTTTAGCCATGTGCTGAGGGTAGTACGTAGGCTATATGTTCAGAGAACTGAAAAGGAGACTGTATTTCTGAGTCAGTCACTCCTGGATGTGCTTGTGACTGGAACAAGCTTGCTATTTAGCCCTTGGTATTGAGAAGACACATGAGACGTGCTTCACTGATGAGTGGTACCATTTATATATCTGCTCTTGTTTTTCATCTCTGGGCACACTATGTGCTTGCAATTGCACGGTTTGCAGGTGCTGCTTTCTACATGTTAAGAGAATTAGCACCTTCCCCCAGTGTTTTAATGTACTTCAATTCTGAGATGCCAAGAACTTCTTGGAAAAAAATAGTGCTGTAGACTGAGCTGATTCCATCTTGAGAGCATGAATGTTTCAAGCAGTAGAAGCAAATCTAGTCAGGGTTTTGGGTGCCCTCCGTAAATAGTTCTGGCAGCTAATTTAGTCCTGCCTCCCATCTTTCTGATGTCATCTTTTCCAGCATAGACTGTATCTTCTAATTCATTCTGCACTATGAAATCTCATGACACAAAATAAAACATGTATGAAAAAGAAATACGAGGTATGCGGGTGGGCCAGCATGCTTGAAATATGGGACCTATCCTTCCTTACTGGTTTTGTTTTGGTGGGAATCATGAGAGGGAGAAGCAAAGCTGTTCTTCGCTAACAGTGGTTTTAAAGTTTCCTGGCTGTGAACCGGTTTGAGGGAAATCTGCTCAGGGATGGGGTTTTGTAAGTGCTTGCTGAGAAGTCAGTCATTCACAAGTTCTTTTTCCCAGTGTATATTGGAGTGATCTTATTGCTTTAAAATGGTTGCATGTACTTTAGAGGTGATGCTTATACCTCCAGGGTGTCTTGTGCTGGTCCTAAGATTTCTGTCAGGGGGCTTTAACCTTCCTGTTATTCAGTTATACTCCCATTACAGGCCTATAGCATCCCTCCAGTGATGATTTTTCTTCAGCACGTATTACATATTTCCCTGAGAGGCTGTGACTGTTGTACTTAAACATGTTCAGAGCCTAAGTAATATTACTTACTATTTCTTCTGGTTGAAAAAGGCTATTACTCTTGTTTTGGTGATGGTGAGCATGGAGGGTTTTTGATCAAGGAATGCTTAGTTTCAGAGCTCTCAGATCTACAGTGAAACCTGGAAACCTTAAATTGGAGGAAGGGGTTAATTGCTTCATTATTGACTAGAAAAATCCAAGACCTGTAACAGGTGCCTATTGAATGAGATAATTAGGCATGCTTTAAAGTCAGCTGCAGCCAAACTGTTATATCAGTATTGCTCTCTCAGAAAACCCAGGCAGGGGATTACTGATCTCATAATGACAGCAAATGCCCTAAGAGCACCACCCAGGCTAACTAGTGTTGTTTCCCATTGCGACTCTTCTTCCATGGGAAACTGAGAAATAGTCACTGTGTAAGTACACTGAGAATACCTAATAACAATTCTTTAGGTATACTATTTACCAAAGGGTTTCATCTGCAAATAACGCCTCTTGAGATGGTGCACGGGAAGGATGTGATAATTCAGAAAAGCCTTTAAAGAGATCAGGTTTTAAAATGTCACAGCTGGGTAGGTTTGCAGTTCACAGTAGGTTTGGATGATAGGGATCGTGGGACCAGATGCTCTGCTGCTGTGCCTCAATGGCATTATGCTGGCTTATACAAATATAAGGACCTGACTCTTAAAAAGGCTTTTTCTAAGAAGAATAGTTACAAATTTGAAAATGTTGTCCATGAGAAATTGTGGTATTTTTCTATTTTAATTTGGACAAACGCTAGAAATATCAGCATTCCTTTCAGAACAAGAATTGCAGAAAACCAGAGCTGGAAACAGGAGGGATTTTTGTTCGGAACCTGTTCTAGATTAAACCTTTTCTGAATGTTTTGGTACTGTGAAACTCTCAAACCCACATTATTTCCCTAGGAAATCCCTGGCTAGCTCAGTTGCCAAGTCCTGACAGTGAGGATGTGGGTCTAGGGAGCAAGGTGTAAGAAGGTGAATGAAGAGCTGTATTGCCTCCCCCAGCTGTGAGCGGCTGGCAGAGGCTTCGACACCAGGCAGCTGCTGTATGGGACTGCAGCCCTGCAGAATGAGGTCAGTAGGTGGAGAGGCAGCTGCCAGGGGCAGGCTTTAGAGATACCAGTGAAAGAAGCTGTGGAAGGAGCAATACAGAGTGGAGCTTGCCAAGCCGGGGAAGCAGGGAGTGGCTACAGGGAGCAAGGCACCAAAAGGAACAGTCCTCAGTTGCTTCACACATGGGTGTTAAATTGAGAGGGACTTCTTAGGTCTTCTGCCCTGCAGAAAAAGGAGGTAATGTTCCTGGAGGAGAAGGGGTGAATGGATTCATTAATCCCAGATTTGAGAAAAATACAGTCTCGTTCGGTGAGATTTCACTATTAATTTTACCCCACTGTGTCACATCATGTAAGCTTTTATCCTGACTCAGTCTGTTGCTTTCCAATATAAGCAATGAGATGGAAACATCTTCTGATACGTCATGACATCTGTTTTCTTTCCTGGTGCCTTTGACTTGGAATTTGGAGACCAGTGGCAGGAACTTGAACCAGGAATCAGCTAACTCCTCCTCCTAAAGGCAGCCATGCCCGCGTTTGTACTGCACCCTTCCAAAGGAATGTTTGACTGTTCTGTGCATCAGGAGGTTAACCCTGGTTCACCTTAGCTCTGTGGTGAGAAAATCATTTAGGGTCTGTCTGAAACACCTACACAGCCTGTGGAAATCCCTGGAATAGTCAGAGCTTTGCTAGCAAGCTGGCAATTTGAGATCTGTCTCTGCTGAGGATTTGGTTTCAGTCCTGAGTAGCCTCCTGTCCCCTCTGATACAGGGGGACAGATCTGCAAAGGAAACCTGGTCACTGCCATGAATCTGGACTATTGCAGTGGTTCCTTGCTTTCAGTCTGGGAGGCTAGATGGAGTTAAAATAATGCCTGTTCTAACAGTTCACCCATCTCATTTTTTTACCACTATGCCCTCTGGGAAGTGTGACTGGCTGGAAGAACTGTATCTTGTGCTCAAAAGCATAGAAAGAGGCTTAATGTTGTGACAGACAAGAAATTGGCTGGGAAAATGAAGGATGAAGTGACAGCAATAACTGTTTAGAGAATATGAACGTGGGATTTAACAACAGTACACAGTAAAAACAAGCTAATTCCATAGTATAAATGCTGATCTCGCATATCTGAGGTTAACCGAGAAGGTTTCTACTTTTCACAGGTTTTTCTGACACTTGAAGTGAACCAGATGGTCATTTTGTGGGAATTAGTGTGGTGCCCTGAAAGTTAAGCTGACAGTTTACACCAACCTGTGTGTGGCCTTTTATAAAACACATCACGTGTGTTTCTCTTGTCTGTATTGATTTACGTTTTCTAAACTACATCTCTCCAGATCATTCTGTGGAAAGCTGAAATAAATCCAGCCACTCTCATTTCATTGTAGCAGGCCTTACTTGGTTTAAGGCTATGGCAAAGGCAATTTTTCCTCTCTGTTATGTATGAGTCCCTTCTGACACTGAGAACATTCTATTGTCTTCACAAAGGATTGATGCTGTTTATTTGACATAAAACTAAAGGGGGCACTAAAACCAATGATAATAATACAGTATCTGCAGACAAATAGCTTTTCTGAAACAAAACAACAAAATGAGTTATTGCTGGAAGTGCCAATTAATGCTTTTAAAATGCTTTAATTGCACAGTATCTATTTCAGATTATTGAAATGCAGAGGTAATTTGGGCTAAAAGAAGATGTGATTCACAGTCAAGATGTAAGCTGTGACTTGACAAGGGGTTTAATAGCTGCCTTAGGCAGATCGCAGTGTGTGATAATGAGCATCTAGCAGAAAAACACATCATGAAATTGAACTTTAGAGTTTGCCAGAGTAAGCAGTGTCAGTAACTAGCTGGTAATGCTCCTTCAACAAGGCAAAGAGGCAGAAGTGGTCACTCTTGACATCAGTGACTGCTGCAAGCTTTGAGCTAGTTACAAAGTACTCATTCTGAAAAGAAATACATGCATTCATATATAGTCATATACATGCACATACATCAATGTATAAATAAGAAACCTGGTTTTGTGGAGTACGGTTCAGTGAAATGACAGTTCCAGCATGACAGAGAAGTAGGTTCATGATAAAGCCTTCACCAGTTTACTGTGCTCCATTGTCTGTCCATGTCCCCTGCCAAATCCTTGCTGGGAAGCTGTGAAAAGAAAATGATTTGCTGGCTTAGGCTTGGACTTGACTCTGTTCCCTCCATTGCTACTGTACTCTTCTCTGCAGGGGATCACTTTACATATTCTTAATTGCAGAGACAGCTCGTGGCCTTGGCACTGGTTGCACTGAGAAATGGATTTTAATGAAGTGCAGTTCTCTTATTCCACTGGAACTTCACCATCCACAAGCTGAATGATAGCATCCTCTCAAGATAATGCTGACAACTTTGTCACCAAGAGGACAGAGTTATTCGGCATCAATGCATTTTATAGCAAGACTGAGCTTTAAAAATGCCTTGCCATGTTGTTTTATGTTTACCTGTATTTTTCTGTTTGAGATTATTGCTGCTTGGAAGCAAAATGAAAGGGAAGTTACTGGCTGGACATTAAGATTCCTCTTACCTAGCTTTAGAATTTTGTGATGCAGGTGTTTGCAGCTAGGACAGGTACCCAAGTTTCTCTTTAGAGTCAGGAGAGAGAAATGGGCACTTGGAGGGCTCAGTTTATTTAACCTTTTGTAGACATCTCATTTGAGTTGAGTCCCACTCTAGCCTTTTTGTATGCAAAGATAGCATACTGTACCTGGTTCTGCAAACAGTGTTCCTACAGGTACACTGGTAAATGCCTCCTGAATCCACACTGTTCATAAGCTTCCTCATCAGAAGAAGACTGGTTGCATCCCTGCAGCATAACCTGAGAAACTCGCCAAACAGATCACTTTCCAGGATGTAGAAGTTCCACTTGGAGAAAATGGAGGAAAACATTGCAGATGATCTCTAAAGGGGGAAATGCATCCCATATTTTTGAAGATTTTGTCTACATATGGGTTTTCAACCCAGTTGTGAATTTCAGCCACATTAGAAAGAGGTGGTAATGTCTCTAGGACATTGTATTCCTAAAAGATTTTTAGGAAATTGGGGCTTGAATGGGGAAAAAAAGAGCCAAATGAATGAACTGGG